>JAHIAM010005433.1:0-31859 GCA_021605205.1 Aegilops longissima
TTTTAGCAGTTGTTTTGCTTTTGATAAGTTCAGATCTTATATTGTTGATTCCAAAGTAACTGTTCACTGATCATGATACTATTAAATATCTTATGGAAAGAAAGATGCTAAGCCTAGACTTATTAGGTGGGTTCTCTTGTTACAAGAATTTGATTTACAAGAATCCGATTGTGTGATGAACTATTACTTATTCACTTGAAGTATATGATAAAAGTTCTATGGTAAAGTTATATGTTTAATTTTGTTGCTGTTCTAATAATCAACATGATGCTTCTATGTCCGTATTTTGTTTTTATCGGCGCCTCTCTCTCAATGCATGTGGACATGTTTCACGATTTCGGTTTTAAGCGAGGACAAGCGAGGTCTAAGCTTGGGGGTGTTGATACGTCCATTTTGCATCATGTTTTCTTACTGTTATTTATAATGTTTTTATCCATAATAATGCGTTTTGGAGTAATTCTAATGCCTTTTCTCTCATAATTTGCAAGGAACACACCAAGAGGAGAATTCGGCGGTGGAAATCTGGACCTGGAAATGCTACGTCAGGCTACCTATTCTGCAGAACTCCAAATAAGCTGAAACTTCACAGAGATTTTTTATGGAATATTTAAGAAATACTGGAGCCATTAACCACCATAGGGGGCCACAGTGGGCACAACCCACAGGTGCGCTAAACCCCAGTAGCATACAGTGGGTTATGGACTCCTCGGCCCTCCGGTGCCCATCTTCTAGAATATAAGTCATTTTGACCTAGAAAAATAAAGGGAGACTTTTGGGACGGAGTCGGCTGTCTCGAGGCAGAACTTGGGCAGGAGCACTTTTGCCCTCCGTGGGGGCGATTCCAGGGAACTTCCCTCCCGGAGGGGGAAATCATCGTCATCATCATCACCAACAACTCTCCCATCTTGGGGAGGGAAATTTCCATCAACATCTTCAACGGAACCATCTCATCTCAAACCCTAGTTCATATCTTGTATTCAATCTTGTTACCGGAACTATAGACTGGTGCTTGTGGGTGACTAGTAGTGTTGATTACATCTTGTAGTTGATTACTATATGGTTTATTTGGTGGAAGATTATATGTTCAAATCCATTATGCTATTTAATACTCCTCTTATCATGAACATGTTTATCATTTGTGAGTAGTTACTTTTGTTCTTGAGGCATCTGATGGGTTTAGATGGAAGAGACTAGAATAGAAAAAAAGAGGTCTAACGAGAAAGCACTACCCATATGCACATGAGGCAAATACAATCATTCCACTCAATCAATCAAGCAAGGGCATACAAGCGGTCTAGAACTATACATAAAAGTGCTCAACTACTACTAAATACATGGGGAATACTACTAATATATGATGGTCATCTAGAAATTTTGATTGGTGGAAGACTCCATGATGTCGCTCCACTTCATCTTCATATTCATCATCACTAGGATCGGAATCGGTGTAAATCGATGATGATGTAGTTATCCGGGCAAGTGGGGTCGTCGTCTTCTTCTCCCGGTGCCGGTCCTCCCATGAATACTCCGATCTTGTTAACCAGGTCGTCGTTCTTCTCCAGTAATGTCTTGATTTCCTCCTCATATACATCGCGTGTAAAATTGAGTTCTTCCTCCAGCTCGATGATCCTAGTCTTCACCTTCTTCAATTCCATCATGTCTGCGCACATCTGGTTCTCCTGACGTCGAATGTGTTGGTTTAGCTCCTGGATGAAAGCTGCAATGGATCTATCCTTCCTGGTGCTGGTTACTTCCCATTGCTCGTATCGGCACCCACATATTTGATAGATCGTGTCCTTGAGTTCCTTGTTGTAGACTTCTCCAATGCGTCCTATGGAAATGTGGGCTGCCATGCTCTTGCCTAGACTCCAGGTGGGTGCTTCGAAAGAAAATTCTATGGGTTTAGAAGTTGGCAAGAATGTCCTTCCTGGAACTTGTACTTGAATCATCCAGCGCTCCTCTTCTGGTAAGGTGGCATTGTAGGTCCCGGTGAAGCTTGGTATTCCAATGTTCAAGTACCTAGTGACTTCCTTCAAGTGGCGTCCAAAAGGTGTGTCTTCATCGGTTTTGCAAACTTGTTCTTCATCTCCGTCATCCTAAAGAGTGGGAAAATGGAAGAGTCGAAATGAGTAGAGAAGAGTGACCTATGGTTTATCTTAGTGGTCGTGTCCTACACTCAGCGTGTGCTCTGATACCATCTTGTAGCGACCCGACCTCAGATGGTCAAGTCTCTGTGCTTCAGTGTCATCCCTGGATCAGTAATGCTAACACACACAGTAGAGTATCAGCGGAAGGCTTGGAAGACAAAGTGAGTCCATGGTTATGCGATTCTCCTCCAGTGTGGGTGTGACCTCCATGGTTATGAACAAGTCCTCCCGAATTCGGGGTTAAGCGAGGCTTCTGCTGAGCTCCTGAGTTATACTTCCCTTGTCCATACTTCCTCTTACGGCTCTCAATCTGCTGCTGCTTCCCTTCAATCATAAGAGCCTTATCTACCAACTCCTGGTAGTTGTTGAAGGTTGCTACCATCAACTGCATGCTCATCTCATCATTCAGCCCTTCCATAAACTTCTCACCGCTGCGGCATCTGGCCACATCATCGGGGCATAGCGTGATAGCTTGCTAAAATCATCCACGTCTTGAGCTCTGATGCGGTTCCCTGGCGTAAGTTGCGGAACTCCGCTTCTTCATCTGCATAGCTCCGGTTGAGGCATGGGTTGTGCGGAAAGCTTGAAACTGGTCCCAAGTAACATTGGCTATAGGAAAAGTAGCAGTGTGATTATCCCACCATGAGGCTCTTGGTCCATCCAATTGGTGTGCGACAAGCGCACCTTCTCGACATATGTGCATCCTCGGTGGTCAACTCCTTCCAATCTGGCGTAGCCAATCATTAGCAACTATTGGCTCGGTGCTACTAGAAAACACCAGCGGCTATAACCTTAAAAAACGGGCTAGGTTGTCCCTTTGGCGGCGGCTTATTGTTGTTGTTGCCCTGGTTACGAACTAGCAATTGCATCAAAGCATTACTGCTTTGGATCAATGGGTGAGCTCGGTGGGAAAGCAAAACCGGTTATCACGTCTGGAGGCATCGATGGGTTTAGATGGAAGAGATTAGAATAGAAAAAAAAAGGTGTGGCCTTGGGATAATTAAGCTACGGTGAACCACTACTAATGATGCCACGTCACCTCGATTCTTGTTGATAAACCGCGTTGATTGAAAGCAGTTCAAATTTAAATTCAAATCAAGTCAAGCGGTAAAGGTTTTCAAATATTAAAACTAAAATGTTCATCATGTGAAAAATAATCCCTAACTAATTTTGGTGGTAGAACCAACCTTTTTCAAAATGTTTAAATGCCTAGACTAATTAAAAGCAGTGACTAAAATAGTAATTTAATTGCTTTTGAAATTATAAAATTATTAAACTAATTTACTTGGGTCCACACTAGGTTTGGAAGTGGCTGTATTGATGATACTAATTTGGAGGCCAACACTGAAATTGTAAAAACTAAAATAAAAGAAACTAAAAATAAAGTCATAAACAAATAAAAAGAAAATGTAAAGGTTTAAGAAAAGGAAAGGGGACATTGTGCACTAGGCCTAGTGTGCAGTCTTAACCAACTAAGAAAGCTGGCCCAACCCGGGCCATCCCTTCCTCCCCCCATTCACCGTCGCGGTGGGCCGCGCCCGTCCATGGCGCGGATAGCCTACGTCGGCCATCCGCGGCCGTCCCGTCGCCCGTCGACCTATAAGGGCACCGCTGCCCGGTCGAACCCTAGCTTCCCTCTAGACCCCCTCTCCCGCCCTCTCCCACATGCAGGCTCGCCGGCGCTGCCGTCGCCATGCGCCGCCGTAAAGCGCGACCACCCGCCTTCCGCGCCATCGGAGGATGCCGGGGCTCCGCCACCCGCCTTCTTCTACCTCGCCCTTTGGATCGGAGACGGGAGGCCACCTTGTCGACGCCCGCACCATCGTCTCCCTCCTCGACCGCCACCGCCATCGTCGTCGACGATTTCGGCACCTCCACTGCACCCCGCGCCTCCCCGAACAACTCCCCGTCATCGATGTGAGCAGCACCGCGTTCCCCCTCCATCCTCTCCCTCGATTGGTTGTTGTTGCTGCTAGCTCCGCCATTGCCGACGCTCATCGCCGCTGCCTTGCTTTGCCGTCGTGGCGCTGCTGCGCGCTTCGTGTCAAAACATCACACCATACCGTCGCACCCCGAGGCAGGCGAGCCTGCCGCTGCCTTTGCCCTACCCTAGCCCGATTATGGCGGCGCCAAACTCCGGCTACCGCCATTGCTCCACGCCGGCGCCAACTCGGCGTCCTCGGCTCCTCCGGTGCTCCCCGATGCGCGCGCTCTCGCCATTGAACGCGCCCGCCGCGCCTAATTTAGCTCTTTGGGCCGGCGAATCCGGTGCATGGTCGTGCCCTCCACCCGGATTTGGTCATGAGGCTAGCTCGGCGCCACCGTGACTGGCGGCCAGGGGCCACCACAGGTCAGCGACACTGTGGGCCCCGAGGCCGGCCAACTGTTGACCCGATCAACCATCTTGTTGGACCAGCCCGTGCAACTGACAGATGGGGCCCACCCAACCCTAATTAGCGAAATAAATTAAGCTAATTTAGTTAACCTAATTAGACATTGACGGTGGGCCCAGTAGTTTAACTAACTATGTTTTGATTAGTTTTTAACTCTGTTTAACCTTTGTCTATGAGATGGGTCCCAGCAGCGAGTTTGACTCGGGTCAGTGGGTTTGACCTCTTGACATCATGGTTATGTCATGTTGACATCACCTTTTATTATTCTGGATAATGTTGGATTTAAATAATTAAATAAATTTCAAAAATGCCTAAAACTTTGATAAATCATAGAAAATAAACCGTAGCTCGGATGAAAAACTTTATACATGAAAGTTGCTCGAGCAGCGAGGCGAATCCGGATACCCAACTCGTTCGTCGCCACACATCCCTAACATACCGAACTACTTAACTTTCCCCTCCGGCTCCTTTGCTCGAAAAAGCGAAACACCAGAATACTTTCCGAATGTTTCCCCCTTCTTTGGTATCACCTCATACGCGTTAGAACACGTCTAGCTCTGCTTGTTGTCTGTTATGCACTTGCTTGCTATGTATTTACTGTTTCTCCCCCCTCTTCTCTCGGTAGACCCAGTAGCGATCTTGATGCCCCTATGGTGCGACTCGTCACCGATGACCCCTCTCTTGCGAGCAACCAGGCAAGCCCCCCCCTTGATCACGGATATCGCCTATTCTTCTCTATCTGCTTGCATTAGAGTAGTGTAGCATATTCTGCCTTGGTTAATCCTATTACGATGCATATCCTGTCATTGTTGCTCTGATTGTTACCCTTACACCGCTATCCTCTTGCTTAGTATAGGATGCTAGTGTTCCATCGGTGGCCCTACACTCTTGTCAAAAATGCCATGCTATACTCTTTGGGCTGTGATCACTTGGGAGGTGATCACGGGCATATACTATATACTTTACACAATTACATTACTGTGATCTTGTTGGAGATGAAATTTGAAAGGACGGTGGCTCCATCCCGGTGAGGTGGGCACAGGTTCCCACGGCCCCATTGTTACTTTGTGGCGGGCGGAGGGGTAGGTTGAGACCGCCTTGGAGAGAGGTGGGCCTGGCCCTGCTTCGGCGTTCGCGGATACTTACTGCGCTTAGCGAGATCTTGGTATTTGATCTGAGTTGGGTCGTTGACCTTATCGCACTAACCGCCACGTGGGACAAGATACGAGCAGCCGGCGTCGTGGTATCAGCGAAGCATTTCGTGGCGTCGGCGGCGGCGCGCGCGGATTGGTGGGGCGCCTACTAGGCTAGATCGCTTACGGCAGCGTCATAGCGTGCAGGTGTGCTAAGGCGATGGGCCCGAACCCATGTGCGCTTAAGTTTAGACCGGCGTCTTGACCTCTCTGTTGTGCCTAGGTGGGGCTGCGGCGTGTTGATCTTCAGCGGCGGGCATGACCCGAAAAAAGTGTGTCGGCCAAATTGGATCGGCGTGTCGGGTAATGTGGTGCACCCTGCGGAAGTTTATCTATTGAATAGCCGTGATCTTGATAATGGGGCGACTTGGAGTTGTACCTTGACCTTATGACAACTAGAACCGGATACTTAATAAACACACCCTTCCAAGTGCGGATACAACCCGGTGATCGCTCTCTAACAGAGGCGGCGAGGAGGATTGCGGATAGGATTATGCTATGCGATGCTACTTGGAGGACTTGATCTACTCTCTAATACATCTTTGCAAGGCGGAGGCTGCGAGCGTAGTCTTGACGAGATTAGTTATCCCCTATTATTCGGGCATTGCGATTCGGTCCGCGATATGGCCCTTTACACATATTTCCATGCATATGTAGTGTAGCTCCTTGCTTGCAGTACTTTGGATGAGTACTCACGGTTGCCTTGTTCCCCTTTTCCCTTTTCCCTACCCGATTCTGCGACGGACGTTGGAGCCGGGGCGAGCATACCGTCGGCGATGACCCCTACTACACGGAGGTGCCTACTACTACGTGCGAGGCCAGCGGCGACCAAAGTAGTTAGGAGGATCGAGGCGGGAGGCCTGCGCCTCTTCGATCTGTATCGGTTTGTGCTTGCCATCTTATGGCAGCTTGTTTAACTTATATACATTTTCGGATATTGTTGCTTCGTTGACTCATCTATGATCGAGCACTTGTATTCGAGCCCTCGAGGCCCTGGCTTGTATTATGATGCTTGTATGACTTATTTATGTTTTAGAGTTGTGTTGTGATATCTTCCGTGAGTCCACGATCTTGATCATACATTTGCGTGCATGATTAGTGTACGGTCAAATCGGGCGTCACAAAAGGTCTAACGAAAGCACTACCCATATGCACATGAGGCAAATACAATCATTCCACTCAATCAATCAAGCAAGGGCATACAAACAGTCTAGAACTATCGCAAAAGTGCTCAACTACTACAAAATACATGGGGGAATACTACTAATATATGGTGGTCATCTAGAAATTTTGATCGGTGGAAGACTCCATGATGTCCGCTCCAGCTTCATCTTCATAGTCATCATCACTAGGATCGGAATTGGTGTCGTCGATGATGATGTAGTTGTCCGGGAAAGTGGGGTCGTCGTCTTCTTCTCCCGGTGCCGGTCCTCCCATGAATACTCCGATCTACTTATCCAGGTCGTCGTTCTTCTCCAGTAATGTCTTGATTTCCTCCTCATATCCATCACGTGTAAACTTGAGTTCTTCCTCCAGCTCGATGATCCTAGTCTTCGCCTTCTTCAATTCCATCATGTCTACGCACATCTGGTTCTCCTGACGTCGGATGTGCTGGTTTAGCTCCTGGATGAAAGCTGCAATGGATCTATCCTTCCTGGTGCTGATTACTTCCCATTGCTCGTCTCGGCGCCCACATATTTGATAGATCGTATCCTTGAGTTCCTTGTTGTAGACTTCTCCAATGCGTCCTATGGCAATGTGGGCTGCCATGCTCTTGCCTAGACTCCAGGTGGGTGCTTCGAAAGAAAATTCTATGGGTTTAGAAGTTGGCAAGAACGTCCTTCCTGGAACTTGTACTTGAATCATCCAGCGCTCCTCTTACGGTAAGGTGGCATTGTAGGTCCGGTGAAGCTTGGTATTCAATGTTCAAGTACCTAGTGACTTCCTTCAAGTGGCGTCCAAAGGTGTGTCTTCATCCGGTTGTGAAAACTTGTTCTTCATCTCGTCATCCTAAAGAGTGGGAAAATGGAGAGTCGAAATGAGTAGAGAAGAGTGACCTATGGTTTATCTTAGTGGTCGTGTCCTACACTCGGTGTGTGCTCGATACCATCTTGTGGCGACCCGACCTCAGATGGTCAAGTCTCGTAGCAGTGTCATGCACTGGATCGATAATGCTAACACACACAGTACTCGAAGGATTTATAACAGAGTAGCAATCACACACTTATTACATTGAATGTCTCAAAGAGAACTTAATACAATAATATGTCTTAAGGCCATCTAATGCGATAACAGCGGAAGGCTTGGAAGATAAAGTGAGTCCATCAACTCCAACGGCATAGCTGAGCTGCACGACAACGACCTAACGAACCTTACTCCACGTCTGAAAAGTCGCAACATAACACGTTGCAGCCAGAAAGGTTGACACATGGAATATCTGGCAATATAACACAATAGAGTAAGAACAGAATAATGCTATCACTACATGCATATTTGGCTAGTGGAAAGCTATATGGTTATAGTTTTGCGAAAAGCCAATTTTTCCCTACAACAAATGAATAAATTTTAATTTAACTATCATGGTGGTTGAAACAACATTGAGAAGGTATAACCCCAACTCAATCCCAATTAAAGTGATTAACAACCCAACAATATTAATTAAGAGCGATGAGATACATGTGATAACTCAAGTACTAGAAACTCAAGATTGTCCATAACCGGGGACACGGCTAACAATGATTAGATTATACACTCTGCAGAGGTTTGCGCACTTTTCCCCACAAGACTCGATCGCTTCCGTTGGATTTCTCGCACTGCACGTTGTTTGAGAAATGGATGACCGAGACATAGTCTTTCAGAAACATTAACTCTCTACTCAGGGTAGACCATACCAAACCTACAAAAACCCACTACCTGCAGATCTACCTCTTCAAGAGCTTCACGTAACTTACTCAACTATGCTAGAGCCCATAATAGCTTGTGGCTGCACACGAAGTTTCTAGCATGAATCATCTCGAGTTCCTTTGAGCCTGGGTGGCGGTCCATAGGAAGATCACACGGGTACCCAGGTTTCAACAAAAAAATAGACAACCTTTGGGTTCCCCGGTGCCTCAATACACCAGATGTTAATTTAAGTTGCCACCTTAAGTTGAACCATTAATTAACAATCTCACATCTGTCATGGATTCACTCAAACCCAAACAACGTCTACGAGCATAGCATAGCAATATAGGCAACGCGTAGAAGTAACTCCCAAGGGTTTGATAGTAACAGGGCAATAGGTTCTACCTCAACAACTACTTGCCAACCCACAAGTTAATGACATCCTAATCATGCAATGTTTGAGAATTGAACTAATGCATAAAAACTGGGTATGAAAAGAGTATGATCAATGTGTTACTTGCCTTGCTGACGATCCGCGAATCCTAGAGACTCGTAGTAACACACTTCGCACTCCGGGAATTCTATCGCAAACAAACAATAACATACATAAGCAACAAGCAAAGATGAACAAGCAAAACTCAAATAAAAGAGGTTGACCAGAAAGTTCAACTTAAGAACTCTGGTTCGCAAAAAGAATCAAATCAAACGGAACAACGAAACTCAAAAGGCGAAAGAAACAAGATCCGTTTACTAATCAGAACTAAGGTCAAATTTTACAGTACCAAAATCTTGTTTAAGTTGATTAAACAGAAAGAGGGTCTCGAGACGAAACTCTAGGCGCTTGAATCGCGTGATTCCGACTAACGAGCGAAAAGATAAACAAAAACTAAGATCGGATCAGAAATTGCAATCGAAAATAATCGCGAATAAATCCGATAAAAGAAAACTGACGAATAGACTAACGAACGAGCGTCCGTTAGCTGTGACTAACGGGCGAAAATCGTTCGTTAAAACGAACGTATGGACGAACGTCCGCTAAATAGGAAAACCGGAAAAAAAACCGGCGAACCGAAAAAACAAATCTAGGGTTTCTAAAAAAACGAAACGGTTTTAAAAAACCGGCGGTCTAAATATCCGTAGCGGTACCTCCGTGGCGGCGAAGCGATGGGCGGTGGCTCGTGGTGGCGGCTGATGAAGTCATATACCTAGGATAGGGTCATGGACCTGTCAAGATACCCTCCCAAGGGCATCCTTAGAATAAATTGCCTACGGTCGACTGGTAGGTTTCCACTCGACAGATTCAAAGACACTCGACCATGAAGACCCACTCGACCACTAGGAGTCCAAGAGCCACTCGGTGTCCAAGCGGTCTATAGTTAAGTAGTCTTTATGGTCATGATGACATTTTATGTAAGGCGTTACGATGCGCCTAGCCTTATGTACCTTAAACCCTCCGCTCATGGGCTGGTGGGGTCTGGCGCACTCTATAAGCCACCCCCTCCATAGGTAGAAGGAATTCGCACCCCGTAATTCATACGCATATAATCCATCGACCGCCTCCGGGCTCCAGGGCGTGGGGCTGTTACTTCCTCAGAAGGGCTGAACTCGTAAACTTCGTGCGTACCAACTACTCCATAGCTAGTACCTTGCCTCTCCATACCTACCCCCATTCTCTTTGTCGGACTTAGAACCACGACGGTTGGCGCCCACCGTGGGGCAGGTGTTCTAGCGATTTGTTGGAGAAGTTGGGATTCTTCGATCTCCTACATCATGGTTTGGTGGAGTTTTGGTGAGGGCGCGAGATCTGTCTCGGTGCGCTCACGTTCATCTTGACGACTCCGCTTGGATTAGGAGGCTCCTCTCGGCGTCGGCGCTCCCGTCCGTGAAGCAGCGCACTTCGCGCATAGCGTCCGCGGCGTCCTCCTGCGGCAACCATCGACCCAGTATGGGCGGTTCTTGTGCCGTCCTCACTCCCGATCTCCCTTGGCATAAGCGCTCTGGTGGTTGAGGCTTCAGCGGTGGGTGAGGCATGCGGTGGCTCGCGATCAGCCACTTCCCAAGTCGCGGCAATCGAGCCCAGCGAATCTCTCTGACTGTTCGATCATCGGTGGCTCGCGAGACGCATTCGAGTGCGATAGCAGCGATCCGGGCGAGAGGTTACGATGGTCGATGGACCATGCAGTCCTCTGGATACCCCCGCACCGATAAGAGGCGGTGGAGGTGATCCGGCACAAGATCACGAAGAGTACCAACCGAGCCCCTCACCCGCTGCGAGAGGAGGAACCGCCGCCGAAACATGGATCGCTTCACACTCAATCGTTGGAGAAACCCCGTGGCTCGTGCCTTGGAAGATGCCGCAGCCAACGGCTGGCCAAAATAAAGAGATACCCCAAATGCTACGGATCCCGAATCGTCCCAATGGCACCACTACGATCATCTGGAAAAGACACATAATGCGACCACGTTCCTCGTCGAACTCCCACTTGAGCTCGGTTGAGTCACCTTTGCCATCGTTAGAACCTGCAACTGTTTTGGAAGTATCCGTGAGTCACGGGGACTCGCAATCTCACACCAGAGATCAAGACTATTTAAGCTTATAGGAAGGATGGTAGTAAAGTGGAGCTGCAGCAGCGACTAGCATATATGGTGGCTACAAGCAAAGAGGCGAGAAGAGAAGCAAAGCGGTCGTGAAACTAGTAGCGATCAAAAGTGATCTGAACTACTTCGTCGGACATAACTCCAACACCGTGTTCACTTCCGGACTCCCAGAAGAGACCATCCAGTTACCTTGATTGATGTGTATTTTAATTGAGGTCAACTTTGGGTTTTCTAACCGGACATTAACAAATTCCCATCGCCTCATAACGAGCACGGCTTTGAAAGATATTACCTGCGGTGTCCCAACAACCCATTATAAGCTCTCACGGTCAGCGAAGGATATTCCTTCTAGGGAAGACCGATCAATCTCGGAATCCCGGACTACAAGACATTTGACGACAATAAAACAAGACCAGCAAAAGCCGCCCGTTGTGCCGACAAATCCGATAGGAGCTGCACATATCTCGTTCTCGAGCACATCCGGATGAGACTAGCTACGAGTAAAACCAAGCCTCGAGTTTCCCGTGGTGGCCCATGATCGCTCGAGTTCGGCCACTTTCGAAGGAAGGCGGTGGGGGTTAAAATAAAGATGACCCTCGGGCTCGCGAAAACCGGGGAAAACTTGGTGGCAAATGGTAAAACCAAAGTTGGGCCATCTTGGGCGAGTCTTATTCAAAGCGAACTGTCAAGGGGTCCATAAATCACCCAACCGTGTAAGGAGCATAAAATCAAGGAACATAACACGGTATGGCGGAAACTAGGGTGGCAAGAGTGGAACAAAACACCGGGCATAAGGCGAGCCTTCCACCCTTTACCAAGTATATAGATGCATTAATTATAGCAGATATATATTGTGATATCCCAACAAGTAAACATGTTCAAAAGGAACAACATCTCCATGTTCAACAAGGAACAAACTTCAACTTCACGCAACTAACAGCGCTATAAGAGGGCTGAGCAAAGCGGTAACATAGCCAAACAACGGTTTGCTAGGAAAGGATGGTTAGGGGCTGACATGGCAATATGGGTGGCATGATATAGCAAGTGGTAGGCATCGCAGCATAGGCATAGCAAAAAGCGAGCAACTAGCATAGCAAAGATAGAAGTGATTTCGGGTATGGTCATCTTGACCAATGTTCTCGAGTTGTCGAAAGCTTGATCCTCGGCGTTCTCAACAGGTTCCTCGTTCACGTACTGTCTCCGGCTCTACCCAAAGCAACAACACAAACAAAGGAACCACAATAAATCACGGTGCAATGCACAATCAACATGATGCAAAACATGACATGATATGCGAGATCACGATATGCAATGCGTATATGCGCTCCGGAAGGTAAATGATGAACCAAGGCATCAACAGCAAACCAAGTATGCCACTGGAAAGATGAGATGATTTGGTTGAAATCGATATAAAGATCACGGAAGCGGATGCCGGTTTGCAAATGGCAAACAAAACAAGAATGGCACAAATCTGCCATTAACAGCATGATGCCACTAGCAAGCAACAATTAATTAAGCTACTGCACCCAAACGTAACAACAAAGCACATGGCAGTGATTCACATGATGCTCGACAAAAGATGAGCACTGAGCTACGGCTAGTTCACATCATAACATGTTCAAACAAGCATGGCAAAAGTGCACAAAATATCAGGCTGGACATGGCAAAAACAGCATCAGGTTGCAATGTTCAGAGCAGCAAAACTACATGATACAGGACCTTAAAATAGCAAAACAAGGCATGGCATGAATCTACTCAAAGCATAGAAAAAAGTCCCTCTATGACCATAAGCCAAAAGGACTAGAAAATATAGTAACACCCATGTCAATATTGAAAGTCTAGTTAACAATTCAGCAACATGGCATGTCAAAAACTGATAACAGTAGGCATGTTTACAAGCTCAATGCACTCACTACAGAGTCTTATATGATAAACTAAGCATACATACATCAAGAAACATGACATAGAAGACATACATGGCAAGAACAATGACATAGCATAAATGGATCAACCACAACAAGCTAGGCAAAATTGAATAACATGTATACAATCTGCAGGAAACATTTGATAGCAAAAGTAGAGCTCGATTGACTCAAGCTATGGCACTCCATAATTGCAAACAAGGGCATGGATGGATAGAGCAAGACATGTTTTACAAAACATCCTTACTGAAGTATCTCAAAATATGCATAGATCTCTGGTAGCATCAAGTTAACATGGCATCAAAATCAGCTAAAACAGGGCTGAAATCAGCAACATTAGGACACCTACTTTGCATGCTTGTGCTCGTCACCATAGATCAAAAAATACATGGCATACACCCCTGGAAAGATGGCATGGCATTTTACAAAACACATTGGGACTCAAAATCATAGGGTGCACACAATAATCATGGCAAAAATAACAAAAGTGCAACTTCTGTTGAAACAGAAACTAACAACACATAGCACTCTTCCAACAGCCTTTCGGGCATTAAGATGAGCTCAAATGAAAATGATGCAATGGAATGAAATGATCTACTCTTGAGGCGAACATTTTGACATATTATCTGTATAAAATGGATCTCGGATCGAAGATATAGCCGTTGAAAATTGCACAAAATAACAATGATCAAAACTTAGAAAATGGAGGGAGAGAAGTCAGCGGGATTCGAGGCCAGGCGGATCGGATCGGATCGGCCGGTGACTGAGCTCCTTGGGCGGCCGAGGGCAGCGGCGAAGCGGGCCAAAGAACAGCAGCCCGTGAAGCGGTGAGGCCCGGCCGGGCGCCGGGCCTCAGGGGCAGTGGCGGGCCGGCCTTCCGGCGGCGAGGCCGGCGGCGCGGCTTGGACCCTTCAGCCCGGGCAGGAGAGTGGGGCGCCGGTGGGCGTGGCGCCCGATGCGGCATGGGCAGGCGGACTGTCTGGCTCGCCCGGACGTTCCGCGAGAGAAAATCGCTAGGGTTTGGAGAATGATCCGGTTTGGGGAGGTTTGCTTAAATAGGCATAGAGGAGCTAGGAGAGTCCAAATGAGGTGTAGTTTTCCCCACGATCGTGATCGAGCAGCGGAGAACATGGAAGTGACTTAGATGGGTTATTGGGCTGTTTTGAAGGGTGTTGGGCTGCAACAAAAGAGGCCTTTGCGGAGTCCGGTTAACCGTTGGAGTACCAAAGCGAGCTCAAATGACCGAAACTTGACCGGTGGTCTGGCGGTATACCAAGGCCACTAGACAAACCTCGGTCCCTTCGAAAGGTTTAATACCCGCTTTGCGGAAAAAGCGTAAAGGGACGCCGGAGATAGAGTCGGGATTGCAAAAGCGGACACGGGAAAAATGCTCGGAATCATGAGGGCGAACACGTATGCAAATCCGATGCACATGATGACATAATAAAAAAATGCATGGACAAAATGCAAAAATAGAAAACCCAACCACGGAGGAATATCATATATCAATGCGAAAATGGCAAGAGTTGGAGTTACAAATATGGAAAGTTACTTCGGTGTTACAACCTCCACCACTAGAAAGGATCTGTCCGAGATCTAGGACTGAAAGAACTCCGGATACTCGAGCGGAGGTGATCCTCGCGCTCGAGGTAGCTTCTCGGTGAATGGTGTGACCACTTCACTTTCGAAATTTGATTGACTTGTTGCGAGTCTTGCGCTCGGTTTCTTCAAGAATAACAGCAGGGTGCTCATGATAGAAGATCTTCTTGAAGGTCAATCTCTTGAAGTTGATAGTGCGTTCGAGTCTTGAAGCACTTGCGAAGCTGTGACACGTGGAACACATCGTGCGTTTGCAAAGTTGGATGGAAGCTCAAGTTGATAGGCGAGATCGCCTCTTTCCCAATGATCTTGAAAGGACCCCGTATCTAGGGGCAAGCTTCCTTTGATCTGAAGCGGCGAGTGCCTTTCATTGGAGGGCGAGGTGACATGGTCTCCGATTTCAAAAGCCACATCCGGTGCTTATCATCATAATAGCTCTTCGGGCGATTGGGCTTTGAGATTCTCACGAATGACTTGCACATTTCTTTTATCGTGATCAAGTCATTGCCAAGAGATTGGCGTTCACCTGTCTCGGACCAATTGAGAGGAATCGGCACTTTACGCCATAGAAATTTCGAATGGGGCCTTGCGAACTCTGGAAGCTGTTGTTGTAAGAGAACTTCGGCATATGGAAGACAATCTTCCACTTCATAGAAAGAAATGACACAAGCCCGAGCATATCTTCAAATTTGATTTACTCGCTCAACTTGGCCACTTGTTTGAGGATGGAAAGCTGTCTTTGAAAGAATGTTGGTGCCCATGGCCTACGAAAAGAATCCCAAAACTTGGAGGTAAAGATGCTGCAGTCGAAGAGATCCTTGTGGAATGCCGTGCAAAGAGACAATCACAGGTGTATAGCTCATGGCCGAGCTCTTGTGATGGATTCTTTGATGGAAGAAAATGAGCCACTTTAGTAAGCTTGTCAATGACAACGAAGATAGCATCATTTCCGCTTGGACTTTGGAAAGCCATCACAAGTCCATTTCAATATGATCAAACTTCCATTCGGGAATAGCAAGAGGTTGAAGGAGACCACTGGTCTTTGTTTCCTTTCACTCTGCGGACATCACTCTCATTCACGAATTGAGCAATTTCTCGCTTCATTCAGTCCACCAATATTTGCTTGAGGTCATGGTACATCTTACTTCGGGATGGAATGGATAGAAGCGAATTGTGAGCCTCGTTCATAATGACTTTTCTCGGATCACCCTTAGGAACCACAATCCGGTCCTCAAAAAGCAGTGTCTTTGTCATCAACGTGGAAGCACTTGTACTTGGAAATGCCCTTGTCGATACCACGTTTCACCTTTTCACCATGGTATCCAAGTTGAGCCTCGAATCTGATCTTCCAAAGTAGGAGAGACTATGAGGTTGGCAAGAAAGCCTTGAGGAACAACGAAGATTCAGCTTCGGAAAGATTCACGAGATCCGGTGAAAGGGCTTGAGGATTAGATTTCGATGCTTTCTGCTCAAAGCATCTGCAATGACATTGGCTTTGCGGGAGTATACTCAATACTTGGGTTGTACTCTTGAATCATTTCGACCCATCGAGTCACTGAGGTTGAGGTTGGGTTGAGTGAAGATGTACTTGAGACTCTTGTGATCGGTGAAAATGTCCACTTTCCTTCCCAACAAGAGATGTCTCCACGTTATCAATGCATGGACATGCCGCCAACTCAAGATCGTGAGTGGGGTAGTTCTTCTCGTTAGCTTCAAGGCGAGGTATAAGCCACAACTCTCTTCTCTTGCATTAGCTCGCCGGACGTGTCGGCGTGTGGAGGGAAAATCGCTAGGGTTTCGGAGAATGATCCGGATTTGGGGAGGTTTGTTAAATAGGCATAGAGGGAGCTAGGAGAGTCAAATGAGGTGTAGTTTTCGCCCACGATCGTGATCGAGCAGACGGAGAGCATGGAAGTGACTTAGATGGGTTATTGGGCTGTTTTGAAGGGTGTTGGGCTGCAACAAAAAGGCCTTTGCGAGTCGGTTAACCGTTGGAGTACCAAGCGAGCTCAAATGACCGAAACTTGACCGGTGGTCTCTGGTGTGTATACCAAGGCCACTAGACAAACCTCGGTCCCTTTCGAGAAGGTTTAATACCCTTTACGGAAAAAGCGTAAAAGGACGCCGAGGAGATAGGAGTGCGGATTGCAAAAGCGGACAACGGGAAAAATGCTCGGAATCATGAGGGCGAACACGTATGCAAATCGATGCACATGATGACATAATAAAAAATGCATGACATGGACAAAATGCAAAAAATAAGAAAACCCAACCACGGAGGAATATCATATATCAATGCGAAAATGGCAAGAGTTGGAGTTACAAATATGGAAAGTTACTTAGGGGTGTTACAACACTCCACCACTACAAGAGGATCTCGTCCGAGATCTAGGACTGAAAAGAACTCCGGATACTCGAGCGGAGGTGATCCTCGCGCTCCCGGTAGCTTCTCGGTGGAATGGTGTGACCACTTCACTTTCAGGAATTTGATTGACTTGTTGCGAGTCTTGCGCTCGGTTTCTTCAAGAATAACAGCAGGGGTGCTCATGATACGAGAGATCTTCTTGAAGGTCAATCTCTTGAAGTTGATAGTGCGTTCAGGAGTCTTGAAGCACTTGCGAAGCTGTGACATGGAACACATCGTGCGTTTGCAAAGTTGGATGGAAGCTCAAGTTGATAGGCGAGATCGCCTCTTTTCCCAATGATCTTGAAAGGACCCACGTATCTAGGGGCAAGCTTCCCTTTGATCTTGAGCGGCGAGTGCCTTTCATTGGAGAGGCGGAGGTAGACATGGTCTCCGATTTCAAAAGCCACATCACGGTGCTTATCATCATAATAGCTCTTTGGCGCGATTGCTGCGCTTTGAATTCTCACGAATGACTTGGCACATTTCTTTTATACGTGATCAAGTCATTGCCAAGAAGTTAGCGTTCACTGTCTCGAGACCAATTGAGAGAATCGGCACTTTACGCCATAGAAATTTGAATGGGGCCTTGCCGAACTTCGCTTGGAAGCTGTTGTTGTAAGAGAACTTCGGCATATGGAAGACAATCTTCCACTTCATGCGAAAGAAATGACACAAGCCCGAGCATATCTTCAAGAATTTGATTTACTCGCTCAACTTGGCCACTTGTTTGAGGATGGAAAGCTGTCTTTGAAAAGAATGTTGGTGCCCATGGCCTTGAAAAGAATCCCAAAACTTGGAGGTAAAGATGCTGCCCAGTGCAGAAGAGATCACTTGTGGAATGCCGTGCAAAGAGACAATCTGGAGGTGTATAGCTCTGCCAAGCCGAGCTCTTGTGATGGATTCTTTGATGGGAAGAAAATGAGCCACTTTAGTAAGCTTGTCAATGACACGAAGATAGCATCATTTCACGCTTGGACTTTGGAAAGCCGATCACGAAGTCCATTTCAATATGATCAAACTTCCATTCAGGAATAGCAAGAGGTTGAAGGAGACCAGCTGGTCTTTGGTGTTACCTTTCACTCTTCTGCAGACATCACTCTCATTCACGAATTGAGCAATTTCTCGCTTCATTCGAGTCCACCAATATATTGCTTGAGGTCATGGTACATCTTCGTACTTCGGGATGGATGGATAGAAGCGAATTGTGAGCCTCGTTCATAGTGACTTTTCTCGAGATCACCCTTAGGAACCACAATCCGGTCCTCAAAAGAGCAGTGTCTTTGTCATCAGCGTGGAAGCACTTGTACTTGGAAATGCCCTTGTCGATACCACGTTTCACCTTTTCACCATGGTATCCAGTTGAGCCTCACGAATCTGATCTTCCAAAGTAGGAGAGACTATGAGGTTGGCAAGAAAGCCTTGAGGAACAACTTGAAGATTCAGCTTCGGAAAGATTCACGGAGATCCGGTGAAAGGGCTTGAGGATTAGGCTATTGCGATAAGCTTTCTGCTCAAAGCATCTGCAATGACATTGGCTTTGCGGAGTATACTCAATACTTGGGTTGTACTCTTGAATCATTTCGACCCATCGAGTCTGCTGAGGTTGAGGTTGGGTTGAGTGAAGATGTACTTGAGACTCTTGTGATCGGTGAAAATGTCCACTTTCCTTCCCAACAAGAGATGTCTCACGTTATCAATGCATGGACAAGCTGCCGCCAACTCAAGATCGTGAGTGGGGTAGTTCTTCTCGTTGAGGCTTCAATGGCGAGAGGTATAAGCCACAACTCTCTTCTCTTGCATTAACACGGCACGAGACCTTGAAGAAGCATCACGAGAAAACTTCAAATGGCTTGGATTCATCGGGAGAGTCGAGCGAGGGCTGTGTGAGTTTCTCTTTGAGGTATTGAAAGCAACGTCACACTCGGGAGACGGACATACTTCACATGCTTACGGAGAAGGTTGGAAAGAGGCTTTGCAATCTTGGAGAAGTTCTCAACGAATCTTGACAATAGCTTGCAAGACCAAGAAAGCTGCGGAGCTGCTTGACGATACGAGGAGGTTCCCAATTCACAATTGCGGACACCTTCTCGGGATTAACTAGCGATACCCTTGGCGGAGATGATATGACCAAGATAAAGCACTTCATCAAGCCAAAATTCACATTTGGAGAACTTAGCATAGAATTGGTACTCTCTGAGCTTGTCTAGCACCAATCGCAAATGTTTGGCATGATCCTTCTTATTCTTGGAAGACCAAAATATCATCAAGATAGACCAAGGCAGAATTCATTGGTGTAGGGGTTGAAAATGAAGTTCATCATCAGAGAAAGTTGGAGGAGCATTGACAAGGCGAAAGACATGACGGTATATTCATAAGAACCAAAGCATTACGAATCTGTCTTGGGAATATCTTGTTCACGAATCGAATCGATGATACCCCATCTGAAGGTCAAGCTTGGAGAACTTTAGCACCTTTGAGTTGCTCGAAAAGCTCATTGATGTTGGGAAGTGGATACTTGTTCTTGATTGTCTTCTTATTCAATGGGTGATGTCGGCGCAAAAGTCGGTCCGTGCCATCCTTCTTACGGACAAAAGAACACCACAACCCCAAGGAGATGAACTTCGATGCGATCAAACCCAGACGCTCTTGTTCATCGAGCTGCTTCTTCAATTCCTTGACTCATCAGGTCCAAGCTTGTATGGGCGCTTGCAAGCGGGTTCAATGCAGGGCTCAAGATCGATATGAACTCAGGCGGCCGATGAGGAGAGCATACCGGAGCTCTTACGGAAAGACATCTTGGTACTCTGGCTTATTTGGAATCGAGAGATAGCATTCAGTTCGCCCTTCTCATTGAGAGAAAACAACGAATGGTTTCATCACGGCGGCATAGATGATCACATCATTAGAAGAGTGAGTCAATTGAATTTCCACAGCAGCACAATCAATCTGAGCTTTGTCTTTGAAAGCGATCCATTAGAGAATAAGATCAATATCAGAGTCACCGAGAACAATTGGTTTAGAAATCTATAATCGCCCATCTTGATACCGACATTGGAACCAACATGCTAGAAGCTCAAGCGCTTAGCGGAGAAATAACTTGCATAGCTTTAGATAATTCCTCTGTATCAAAACGTGCCCGATGCAAAGGATATGACATGAAAAGAATCGATGCACCGTATCAAATAAGACTTTGCGGGAATATCATTAAGCGAGAGATTACCCATTATCACATCGGAAGATTCCTCTGCTTGAGCTGCATTCATCATATTGACCTTGGCATACTTTGGATTATGCTTGACCTTTGCATTCTTTGGAAGATTTCACGGGGAGGAGGCGGAAGGCGCCTCGATTGAGCACTTGTTCGCATAGTGACCCTTACTGCTGACACTTGTTGCAAGTGACCTCGAGAAGCAGACGGTGGTAAGAGCACTTGACCTTGGAGCTTGAAATTAGACTTGTTACGATAGCTTGGGTTGGGTGGGTGGGAAGATCCACGGCCACTGAGTTCTTCTATTTGGTAAGGCTGGCGTGAGCGGAGGAAGGTAAAACTTCTCTTGTAGCTGCCACTTGAGAGGGCGAAGAGGACTGAACTGCATCCTGATTCTCTTCTTAGAAGCCTCACATTTGAGCTGGGCAGCTTCTTGCTTGAGCCATGTTGTAGAAATCATCATACTTATCGGCTCAAACAGCACAAGAGGTAATTGCAGATCTTCTCTCAGACCACCTCTGAATTCATAGATCATACTCTTTTCATCAGGTACGTCTTGCTTAGCAAAACGAGCGAGCTTCTGGAACTGGATATTGTATTGATAGACAGACATGTTGCCCTGCTTGAGATTGCGGAACTCCTCACGCTTGCTCTCAACAACACTTTTCGGAATGTGATGAGCTCGGAAATCACGGCGGAACTCATCCCAGGTAATGACACGACCTCCTCTGGAATCTTTGTATTGCTGGTACCACTCAGCTGCTTGATCCTTGAGTTGAAGCGATGCAAACTTGACAAAGTCCTCGAGGTCGACATTGCTACGATCAAAGTGCTTGCGAGATGTCCACTAACCAATCGTCGTGTCGTGGCCTCGACCACGAAGCTGAAAAGAACTTGGCTGATTAGCGAGGCGGCGAGGAAGTAGCAAAGTGTGGCTGATTGTTTCCTTGACCTTGATTCCCTTGATTGCCTTGCCCCTGAGTGCGTTCTTGCAAGAGCTGCAAAATCATCGAGCATTGGCATTGGTGGCTGCCATGATAGCTTGCCGGGCCTCTGGAGGCGGAGGTGGAGGTGGAGGTGGAGGATTGATGATCCCCATCATTGCGATCCGGATTGAGGCGTTGGCGGAGCCATCTGAAGAGGGTGACATCCGTTAGTCCTTTGATAGACAAAAGATAAGTAGAATCAGCGGATAGAAATTGCAACATATAGTCTTCACAATAAACATTGAACAAGAATGAGCGAATGAATTCAAAGTTAATCATCACCGTCCATTAAGGTGAGAAGCCACTTAGATAAAGATATGGAAACACATCTGTCTTAGAAACAAATCGAATATCACAACTGAAAACAAAAGATTGGCTGCTAGAATGAGCGGAACAAACACATGATAGAATTTACGCCCAAAGTGTTAGTGGTGGGGCCCACTACGAACCACGGCGTATAGCAGAACGTCACGAATGACAAACAAGGCGTCCCGAATCAGCATAGCCAAGGATTCTTTAAGGCGTCTCATGTTGAAAGTCGTTATATCGACTAGAGGGGGTGAATAGGCGATTTTTATGAATTTACAAATTCTTCTTTGAGAATTTGCGGTGAGGAAATTCTTAGCGAAGAAATACATGCATGCAGGAATAAGTACTCGAGTAAGCATAACAGATTACAAGCATAGTCATCATGATGAAATGAAGACAATCACAGTGCGAAAGCGTAATCACAGGATAACTCAAGATGAAGACAAGCGGTGAAGAAATTGAGCGAGGAAATTGAGAAAGTCTTGATCAAAGTCTTCAAACACAGATATGACAAACACTCAACGGTAATGAGGAAATGAGAGGGTTGAGGAAATAGAACCGATTAGGTTGGTGAAGACAATGATTTGGTAGACCAGTTCAAGCTGCTTTGTCTCGGTTATGCGTCTGGTTGGGCGGTGAGTATTTAAACTCGAGGACACATGATCCGGACACAGATCCTTGAGCACGCAGCTCGGGACACCAAGTCCTCACCGTATTCTCCTTGAACTAAGGCCCATGAGACCTCGTCCAATCACTTTCGTGGTAAGTCTTGAGCGACTTCAAACCTTCACATACTTGGTCACTCGGCGATCCACAATTCCTCTTGGATGCTCTGGACCGTGGCCCTAATCGTCTGGTGACATGGGCGCATAAGGTTTCAGCTCAAAAGGTGACATGGCAATGTTAGCGAGTCCTCATGAAGAAATCATGGAAATTGTGGGAGCGCCATGGATGATGTTGAAGAGCATATTCTTCATGATGCCAGCGACTTCTTCATCATTAGTCGTGGCCCTTGATAGGACTCATAGTCTTGACAAAATTCGATGGGCGGTCCAAGGCACATATAATAATTCCTTGACAAGAATTTGGTCCTTGGAGCTTGCCTCGGTTTCAAAGGCTTCATCAGCACTTGCATATAGTGATTTGAAAGTTCCTTTTCTTCATAGATCGGCGTGCACCGTCAAGCTGGAGGACTGAGTGGAAGAGCGCGAAGCAATTCACTTCTTGGTGCCTTGTAGTGGGTGTTTTCGGTCATCAATCCAAGACCCATGAAGTCACATCTTGAGCGTCTCCGGTGATGTCTTGATGTTGCATAGAACTAAAAATTAGCTCTTCATTCCAATCACAAATATCAATGCAAAAGTTTAGAAGACCTGCATCATGAAGAACACTTAGGATGGGCTCAAAGCTGGCGGCGACTCCATATCCACATGAGGAATATGAGCATGATCGAAGATTTTGTCCTTGTTGAAAAAGCGAGGAATAGAAGTTGGCTTGGTGGCAGTCGAGCGCCTCTTCTAATCCGAGCGAGAATCATAGGGATTATATTTAGTGAAGAACACATGCTCGGCAAAAAAGTCTTGAGCCTTGAACTTTTGTTTGGTTGAGCGGATTCTTACGCTTTGGCGAGAGGGTGTCGATCGGTTGCATCACCACCTCTGGAACCGTAAGTTCAGGTTCTTGACATGAGAATTTCTTGATCCTCAACATGCGATCGAGGATTTTCAGCGATGGCAGTTTCATCGGCGCTAGTGGCTGGAATTTCTTCATGCACAGGACTCGTGGGTTGATTTTCTTGAGTCGATCTGGGCGATCTGTGCGGGGTGAGGAACTTGTTGAAGCGGGGTGAAGAGGAGTATTGGGATGCTGACTTTCCCAAAAGTCATCATTGATTCTTGGAGTGGTGCATCAATATCCACATCTTCATTTTCAATTTCCTCGATTACCAGCTTGAGGAATTTCATGGTCGATGAGGAATGGCTGGGGTTGAAGGACAGCTTCACTTCAATTTCCTCATCAATTTTCTCGAACGAGGCGGGAGATTGATGTTCTTCATCAGATCCGGTTGGCACTTCATATTCTTCTCCAAAGGAACCACTTCCTTTGAAGGTATGGAGAAATTGGAATAGCATCAATCGGGTTCTCAAGCGAAATTGGTCATTGGCTTCATTTTCTTAGCAGCGAAGAATCTGGCGCATAGCTGATGCTTTTCTCTTCTTCCTGACAGCTCGTTCGCAGCCTTGGTTTTCTTCACATCGAAGCAGATGGAAGAATTGGAGTGGGAGTTGGCGCGAGGAGCAGTGAGGAATTTGGTGCAGTTTCTTGAGGCAAGCGATCTGGTTCCCTGTCTTGAGCAATTTCTTGAGCGCACCACTAGTGGGTGCTGGCAGTTTCTTCGGTGGCTGGAATTTCTTCATCAGCCACGGAATCAGCATTTTCTTCAGCGGGCTGGCGGATGCTTCACTGAGGATTTTCATGTTGCCAGGTGCAGCAACACTTGTGAGATTCTTCGTCAGATTAGCGAATCTGGTCTTGACAACTTGCCAATCAGCATAGTGCGTGTCAAAGTTCTTGCTGAGGTTCTGAATTCTGTTTGGATTGAAGGAGTTCCTCGGTGTCATTTTGACTACATTTTCTTGAAACCTCTCCTTCTTATATTGAGCCTTCTTGATTTCCTTCGCCTTCTCGAACTTCCATTTTCTTGACAATGAAGTGAGTCAACATATGACTTTGACCAGGTGTCAAGGAAGATCGAGCGAGAGGGTATTGGGATCGTTGTGCGGTCGATGAAATCGAGGACTTTCTTGGTCCAAAAGCGATGGCACAGCTGTTCCCTTAGCTCTTGCGGCTCTAGCTTGGCGGTCTCGATGATTTCTTCAAGTTCTTCATCGGATGCCTCATCATCGAGATGTACGTGGACTACAAGCTGTTTCTTCCTTAGGCTAGGCGAGGACCACGTCCATTGTTGCTTTTGTCTTCAGAGTCGGGCGGATGAAGAATTGAGAGCAGGTGAGGAATTTGCGAGAGATGCTGAGGCAATTGAAAAACCAGCAGATCCTTTGACATGTGGCAGTGCCTTTGGGCCCGAAGGTTTGGATGAGACGGTGAGGACTTTGATGGAGCGATAGTGGTGTGAGAATTTGTTCTTGAGAATTTGCACGGAAGGAGCTCTTGAGGAACTTGGCGTGAGGGCATAGATGAAGAAGCACTTGGCTTATTGCAGACTTCTTTTGCATCGATTTCCTCGGCTTGGCGAGACCTCGATGTGCGGCAGCGGTGGCAGAATCCTCATTGAATTTCTTCACGCTTCCTTTGCTTGCTTAGCCAACAGCTTGGCGTTTAGCCCACTCATCGGAAAGTCCTCACGCGTTTGGCGCTAGTGGGATCAGCTATTTGGCCTGGTGCCAAAGGGCTCTTGGGCATGGAGGATTTAGCGAATTTCTTCATGTACTTAGGTGTTACATATCGGTATTCCTTCCATTCCGTGCCCATCTCCGTTCAATCTTACGTATCGCACCTTGCGTTGATTTTTCTTTCCTCATCGGTGTGCAATAGTCAGCATATATTTCCTCGAGGATTTGAATCTGTCATGACCTCAGGTTTCTTTCCTCCCTTCTGCGGCTTCTTACCATCGCCATTTTCTTGGTGAGAAATTGAACAATTGAGTTCTCACGAAGAAGTGTGCAGTTTTCTTGAGAGCAGCTGCAAATGAGTTAAGTTGATGAGAACCTAGGGATTCAGCGGCGGACATTTGTACTGTGAGCAGAGTATAGGTGCGAGGAATTTGAAGAGGTCATATCTCGTTCTCGGAGGGTTTTCAAAAGAACAAGTTTGAGGATTTTGACGGATGAGCCTTGAAGAATTTCAATAGCGTTCTTTATCTTAGGTTCGAGTTGTATAGATCGAAGATCCACACAATTGAGGAATCTTGAAGAAAATCATTGCTTAGAGAAATGAGTCAAGAGATTTGAGGTGTTCATATGTGTGAAGAATTTGAAATAAACACCTTTGAAGAATTTGAAGAAAATTTGAGAATCAAAGCGAGTAAATAAAAGTAACTTTTAATTTACCGAAGTGAAGAACCTGACGAACTGAGATGAACAGTTGAGAAGTTAAATCGTTCAGATCTTCTCCGCCCTAACTTGGCAGAGAAATCAGCTACTGGCGGCGCGGAGTGAAGAAATTCCAGTCGGTAGCGATGCGTCGGCGAAGAGGTCAAAGCGGTGAAGCTTTTCCTCACGGCTGACGATGGAGTAGCGGCGCTAGGGTTTTGAGGAGCTCGGCGGGAGAGAGATCGGCGAGTAAAAAGTAAGGAAGGAGAGAGGGGTATTTATAGCCACGGTGAAAAGCAGCTCGTCCAGAAGATTTAGAGACGAGCGTGCCTGACGCTTCCTTCTCACGACATGTGTCACCCGCGTCTGGTGTAGTGGAGATCGTGTGCGATCGTGGGTGGATATAATAATGCATCGTGGGATGCGGAGCAGTTTAAGCGGTAAAATCGAAGTTTGGATAAGATTCGTTTTAAAAGTTCCGTTCGCAATTTCTTGGTATCAAGGACACGATGAAGAATTTGAGCGAGTTTCAAAGTAAACGCACATGAAGAATTTGTGAATGGATTGGGTTGAGTATAGCATAGAGAGGAAGGGTCGATCACATTCACTTAGCGAAAAAGCGACTTGAAGAAATAGCCATAAGTGAATCTGTAGAGGACATAAATCCATATATATATATAGCCAATGAAGAAAAAGCAGCGGAAGCAGTGAAGAATTTGCAAAGTTGAAGAATTTGAAAAAGCTGAAGAATTTCAAAAGCGAGGAAAAACTCAAATTGAAGATTTTCAACTTTGGTGGTGGCGTGACCCACCGTATAAGAATGATGATTTCAGACACGCGTACAATTGTCGTGGGGTTACGAGAATCAAATTCTTCATTAATTTCTTCACACTTAGAGTGTTATTCTTCATTGATTGAAGAAAAACGTTTCTTCATGTGTTGCACATCTAAGTCATCAATTTTGCATAAGTGTTAGGATGTGTGCCTTTTCAGAGAACATTCGAAGATTCTAAGATATTTAGCTCACACGCAACTTGCTAAATCTCTTCTCATCCAAGGGCTTAGTGAAGATATCAGCTAGCTGCTCTTGATCTTCACGTGCTTTCGATGGAGATGTAAGCCCTTCAACACATGATCACGAAGAAAATGATGGCGAATTTGAATGTGCTTTGTCTTGAGTCTTGAAGCTGGGTTGTGAGCAATCTTGATGGCACTCTCATTGTCACGATGAGAGGCACATTCTTCACGTTGATGCCGTAGTCCTTGAGGTTTGCTTCATCCATAGTAATTGAGCACAAACGAGCCAGCAGCAATGTATTCAGCTTCCGCGATGGGCGGTGATGCACAGTTACTGTTTCTTGAGGACCAACGGACCAAAGATCGTCAGAGAAATGACAAGTACCGGATGTTGACTTGCGGTCCACGATCACCCGGCATAGTCAGTCGAGAATATCAATGAGATCAAAAGTAGAGCCCTTGGGTACCATAATCCTAGTGTTGGTGTGTGAGCTAGATATCGAAGAATATGCTTCCTGACCTTATGGTGTGATTCCTTGGTGTAGCTTGAAATCGGGCACACATGCAAACACTATGCATTATATCTGGCCTAGATGCACATAAGTACAATAAAGAACCAATCATGGGCGGTATACCTTGTGATCGAAGTCAATACCATTTTCATCGATTGCATAGATGGCCATTTGTGGGCATAGGAATTTTAGCGCCTTTGCAATCTTGCATGCGAATTTCTTGAGGACATCTTTGAGGTATTTCTCTGAGATATGAATATGCCATTGTGTTGTTGTGAATTTGAAGACCTAAGAAGAATTTCAACTCTCCCATCATAGACATTTGATATTCTTCACTCATCATATAAGCAAATTCATCACTATAACGTTGGTCGGTACAGACCAAGATAATATCATCAACATATATTTGGCACAAACAGTTCACCATCATATGATTTAGTAAAGAGAGTAGGGTCGAGTGAACGGGTGTGAAGCCATTCTTCGAAGAATTCCTTCAATGTATCATACCACGCTTGAGGGGCTTGCTTGAGAGCCATAGAGGGCCTTTTTAGTCTGAAGACTTTGTCGAGGATTCTTTGGATCTTCAAAACACAGGGGTTGAGCAACATATACTTCTTCCTCAAGCTTACCATTGAGGAATGCACTTTTCACATCCATTTGATATAAAGTGATATTGTGATGGTTAGCATAGGCGAGTAATATTGAATAGACTCAAGTCTAGCAACAGTGCAAAAGTTTCATCGAAATCAATTCCTTCAACCTGCGTGTAGCCTTGAGCTACTAGTCGTGCCTTATTCCTCACCACAAGACCATTTTCATCTTGCTTGTTGCGATAGATCCACTTTGTGCCAATGATATTATGCTTGCGAGGATGCGGGCGTTTGACCAGTTCCCAAGCGTTGTTGAGCTCGAACTGATGTAATTCTTCTTGCATGGCCTGAATCCTCCGGCTCGAAATGCTTCATCTACCTTAGTGGGCTCTGTGATAGAGACAAAAGCATAGTGCCCACAAAAGTTAGATAAGTGTGAAGCTTTGAGCGAGTGAGAGGACTGGCGCTTCAATGTCATCGATGATCTTGTCAACTTGCACTTCTTTTGCAGCGAGGATGAGCTGGTTGTCTTGAGGAATTTGATCATTTTCCTCGGCACCATTTTCTTGACATTTTCTTGAGGTGCATCATTTCGGCGTTCTTGGCGTCTGAGGAATGAATTCTTGAGCAGTTTCTTGATGGGAATGACATCCTCGGTTGCCTTGAACTGATAGAATCCTCGGTGCTGGTTAAGTCTAACACGAAGGTAGGTGCTCTCTTTGCGAGCCATTAGTTTCATCGAACCGCATCTCTGATGTCAACAATCTTGTGAAGAGTGATGTTGAAGACTCTGTAGGTGTGCGAGTCCTTTCCGTAACCAAGCATAAAACCCTCATGTGCTTTCGGTGCAAATTTAGAGGTGTGGTGAGGATCTCTAATCCAGCATTTAGCACCGAAGACTTTGAAATAACTTACATTGGGTTTCTTGTCAGTGAGGAGTTCATAGGCAGTCTTCTTGAAGAATTTGTGAAGATATACTCAAGTTCATCAAGATAATCCTCAAGTCCGGAATTCTTGAACTCAGTTCCATTGTCACTCTTGACGTGCTTGATCTTCACACCAAAGTTGGTTGAAGCCCTCGAGAAAATCGTTTGAAGATTTCACGCACTTGATTTTGTAAGTAACAATGTGTACCCAAGTGTAGAGAGTAATCATCAACAATAACAAAGCCATAAAGGGATGCATCATTAGTGACGGTTGAGTAATGATTGGGACCAAAGAGGTCCATGTGAAGCAATTGAAGGGACGAGTAGTGGTCATGATAGTCTTATTTGGATGCTTGGCCTTGGTCATTTTCCGACTTCACGGGCTCGCATAAGTGATCCTTGAGAATTTGACATTCTCAATGCCAATGACATGCTTCTTCTTCCATGGCGTGTGCAAATTCCTCATGCCTGCGTGACCAAGTAAATCGATGCCATAGCCAATATACGAAGCTTTTGCAAGTAGACACACGGCTGGTTGTGGTCTGTGGAAAAATCAACAATATACAAGTCTCCTCTCCTAAAGCCTTGAAGACTTTGGAATTGTCAACTTCCATAATCACAACACAAGCGATACTTGCCAAAGATAACAACCATATCAAGATCACAAAGCATTGAGGCTGACATGAGGTTATATCCTAAAGACTCAACAAGCATGACTTTGTCCATGTGCATGTCCTTAGAGATAGTAACCTTACCAAGTCCCAATACGACTTTTGCCTTTGTCGGCCAAAGATGATATGCTTGAGATGTGGCGGTGATAAGGAGCATCCATCAATAGATTCTTGTCACCGGTCATGTGATTTGTACATCCACTATCGAGAACCCACTCGGTGGCTTTGGGTTGATCATCCTGCGGATGAATTAGTACAACTTACGATCTCATATACTTCATCGATGAAGAATATGATATCAAGTTCATCGAGATGAATTTCATCGATCGGTATTGAGATAAGCGGTATGAGGGCGTGTGAAATGAAAGTTCATTTCATCATGATTAGCTGCGTCCTTCGAGCACTTTTGTCGGGCCCGGCAAATTCTTGAGGCGTTTAAGACCGTGCGGAGACTGACCTACTGAAGAGATTAGTTCTTTTCTTCACCACCCACATCTGAAGGGGTGGCAAAAGTTCATCATTCTGCGAGCACCATATGAGAATGGTGGCATAGAGGCCAAACCATTTCGTTTCACATAAGAGGGTTAGGGTAAGCATATGAATAAGCGGAGAAATTCTTGAGGACTTATGAACATATTGGTTTGAAGAATAATGCACATATTCATAGCCCTTAGCTCTACCTGCGAAGCGAGTTGTTAGCACGATGATAATCATATGAGGACTTTGATCTTTTGAGAATTTGATCCACGTGAGAATTTGGTCGTATGAGGACTTGGATCCATATGAGAATTTTGTCCATATGAAGAATTTGATCTGGGTTCCTTTTCTTCACGGTGGTGTCATGAGGACATTCACTGAAGATTTTCAAGACATTTCTTGGGAACAGATTTTCTTCATAGGGGACCGTTCTGCGATTAGTGCCAACATATCTAGCAAATACTTCACCATTCTGATTTTTGAACAGTTTATAGTTTGAGTCAAATGACTCATCATTAGAATGAGAAATTCACATGTAAAACCAGATAAGGTAGATGGATCAGCTGGAGGTCCCTTTGCAGCAACCCATGAGGTTTTGGGATCTGCTCGGGCTTCGATCGTTCCATCGACATTGAGTTTCCTCTCAAGGCAATACCCTCTTTCCTAGGGTTTGTTGAGGATCTGCTTTTAAGCACATCACAAAGAGTCGATGCCCTTTGAGGCTTTTGTACATACTGTCATGTACAATTCCTTCGATCTGCATAAATCGGTGATACTAGCAATGTCCTCGGATGAGAATTAGTGATAGCGAGAGGCAGGTGAAGAATTTATAACAGTTGAAGCATTTGAACATTCAAGTGAAGAATTAGCGATTCACGTTCAATGCACTTTAAGCATGGAGGAACAAATTCTTCTTGAGAAGCGCTGATTTGTTGAGCAAGTAATGAATCGCGCTCCTTACGAAGATCTTCATAACTTCGCTCTTAGCTTCTCAAGATCTTGCTTTCTTTGAAGAAATTCATAAGAAAGTTTCTCATGATCGAGATAAAGAGTGTTATGATGACCTTGAAGGCTGTCAAGTCTAGGTGAACTCTCGAAGATTTTGATCGGGGCTTGAGTCGATCCATTCTTCACCTAACATATCATCACTCTTATCTAGCATGTTTTGAACCTTTTCAAAAGCCCTTTGTTGTTTATAGCAATCTTAGCAAGTTTAGAGTAGCTGGGCTTGAGATCCTCATCGATTCATTTCACTAGATTGAGGAGGAGGTGTAATTGAGTACCTTGGCACCTTTTGCCATGAAGCAATAGGTGGGGCGTAGTCATCATTTTCCTCATCGGGTTTGTCGGTAGTCAGTTTCTTCAACGTTGAAGATGGACTTGCTAACATAAGCGATAGCAAGAGCCAGACTAGCCACACAGTTCGATTCTTGGACTCCTCCTCTTCCTCATTTTCCTCAGATTCAACTTGAGTCCATTTCCTTGCCAATGAATGCCGTGCCTTTTTGGAGCTGCTCTTCTTGTGAGAAGAAGGTTTTGAGGATTTTGATGATGAAGATTTTGATGATTTCTTCTTCTTCTTCACATCATCGAGGCTGTAATCCTTGTGTTTCTTCTTCTTCAATTCCTTTTCCCTGAGGACAATCTTGGATATAGTGACCAGGTTTCTTGCATTTGTGGCAAAGTCTTAAGCTTATAGTCACTAGATGAGGAATCACTTTGCTTCTTGAGGATTTTCCAAAAGCGACCACGTCTTGTGAATTTTGGAATTTCTTCACGGCGATGCTAGCTCTACCAAATTCTTGAGGATCTCCAAGGCTACTACAGTTCTTCACTTTGATTCAGATTCAGCCTTGGCCTTGAGGCGCGTGTTCTTCCATAGCGAGAACCATAGAGATCTCTCTTTTGACAAGGCTGGAACTCATGAGTATTTAGCCTTCGAGGATATCGGCGAGGATCAAGAGACTTG
>JAHIAM010005434.1:0-82896 GCA_021605205.1 Aegilops longissima
GATACATCCAGTTTTATCCATTTCTGCGACATTTAATCCGAATAGAGGGAGTATGATGTAAGAGCTAGGGATACGACAGGACAACACAGTAAAAAAAACATTGAAAAAACCACTGTAGAACCAAAGTATTCAAACCCACTGATATGAGATAGTACACTCATGCATCTCAGGATGCAAAACTACCAGGCAGTTTTCCTTACAAAAATCAACATTGTGGCCTTTAATCATGCATTTTGCTACAACTAAATTTAGATCAGATAAAGGTTGGATTCACGCCGATTAACAAAATACATGCTGATGTAAAAATATACTAATATACAACAGGTACTTACATCTACATTCGAGCACAGAGAATTCCTGCAAGAATCTTTCCTCATAAACGATACCATTGCAGAAATTCTTCTATTTGTTAAGCTTATTTTCTAAAAGAGAGCTGGGTAAGAAACATGTAGAAAATATGATCAGCATGCTATAAAATTTCATGATGCAAGGATACGCACACGCTTCTTAGAATTGAGTTGACATATTTTTGCTGGACTGGAGCGGACTAGTTCTTTGGCCACTGGAATCTGCTTATTATTAGTAGGAGTTGGGTTTCTCTGTGCTGGAGCAGTATCTATAAAAACTATACTTGGTTTATTATCTCCTGGCATTTGGATCTTTTGCAAAGGCCTTGTTTGTAACCCTTCATATTCTAACATAGTCGTCTTCCCCTTGCATGCCTTGTATAGAAGAATGGTGCTTTAATTATAAAACTTGCGACAGTAGAGAGATGGAATAGGTACTGAAGAATAGAAAGGCATGACATATTGACATGTATTCCCTCCATCCGGAAAAAATGGATGGGTCTAGGCATATTTATGTTCTAGATACATCCTTTTTTATCCATTTCGGCAACATGTAATCCGGACGGAGGGAGTATGGTGTAAGATCTAGGGATACGACAGGACAACACAGCAAAAAAAACACTAGTTGAATGTAAAACTATATGCTAGCGGAATACATACAGAAATAACTAAGGCAACATACACGTGTATGATTGGGAAAATAAGATGGCATTGCAACAGAGCACTAGAACAACACTTCAATGTAAAAAAACAAGGTATGGCAGACAGATGAAGTACTTACTGATGAATAACAATGCATAAGATATTCAGAAGCATGACGTCCAAATTAAGCAGATGGCATTGCGATAGAGTAGAATGACAGTACTTGAATTTGAAAACATGTTATCATGAATGGAATAGGTACTGAAAAACAGGAAGGCATGACATATTTACATGCATGATCAGCATGCTAAGTGATGTCTACTACGCAACCTTCTTCTTGTAGATGTTGGTGGGACTCCAAGTGCACAGGTTTGTAGGACAGTAGAAAATTTCCCTCAAGTGGATGACCTAAGGTTTATCAATCCGTGGGAGGCGTAGGATGAAGATGGTCTCTCTCAAACAACCCTGCAACCAAATAACAAAGAGCCTCTTGTGTCCCCAACACACCCAATACAATGGTAAATTGTATAGGTGCACTAGTTCGGTGAAGAGGTGGTGATACAAGTGCAATATGGATGGTAGATAAAGGTATTTGTAATCTGAAAATATAAAAACAGCAAGGTAACTAATGATAAAAGTGAGCGTAAACGGTATTGCAATGATAGGAAACAAGGCCTAGGGTTCATACTTTCACTAGTGAAAGTTCTCTCAACAATAATAACATAGATAGATCATATAACAAGCCCTCAACATGCAACAAAGAGTCACTCCAAAGCCACTAATAGCGGAGAACAAACGTAGAGATTATGGTACGGTACGAAACCACCTCAAAGTTATTCTTTCGGATCGATCCGTTAAAGAGTTCGTACTAGAATAACACCTTAAGACACAAATCAACCAAAACCCTAATGTCACCTAGATACTCCATTGTCACCTCAAGTATCCATGGGCATGATTATACGATGTGCATCACACAATCTCAGATTCATTCAACCAACACAAAGTACTTCAAAGAGTGCCCCAAAGTTTCTACCGGAGAGTCTAGAAAACGTGTGCCAACCCCTATGCATAGGTTCATGGGCGGAACCCGCAAGTTGGTCACCAAAACATACATCAAGTGGAATGTGATATCCCATTGTCACCACAGATAAACACGACAAGACATACATCAAGTGTTCTCAAATCAAAGACTCAATCTGATAAGATAACTTCAAATGGGAAACTCAATTCATCACAAGAGAGTAGAGGGGGACAAACATCATAAGATCCAACTATAATAGCAAAGCTCGCGATACATCAAGATCGTGCCATAGAGAGAACACGCGAGAGAGATCAAACACATAGCTACTGGTACATACCCTCAGCCCCGAGGGTGAACTACTCCCTCCTCATCATGGAGAGCGCCGGGATGATGAAGATGGCCACCGGTGATGGGTTCCCCCTCCGGCAGGGTGCCGGAACAGACTCCCGAGAGGTTTTTGGTGGCTACAGAGGCTTGCGGCGGCGGAACTTCCGATCTATCCTCTCCGTGGATGTTTTCAGGGTACGTGGGACTATATAGGCAAAAGAAGTCGGTCGGGGGTGCTTGAGGGGTCCACAAGACAGGGGGGCCGCGCCCTGTAGGGGGGGCGCCCCCCTATATCTTGGGCTCCTCGAGGATCTTCTGACTTGATCTCTAAGCCTCCAGGATGATAATCTTCCAAAAAATCACGTTGCCGAAGGTTTCATTCCGTTTGGACTCCGTTTGATATTCCTTTTCCTTGAAATAATGAAACAGGCAATAAAACGACAATATGGGCTGGGCCTCCGGTTAATAGGTTAGTCCCAAAAGTAATATAAAAGTGTATAATAAAGCCGAATATTGCCCAAAACAGTAGATAATATAGCATGGAGCAATAAAAAATTATATATACATTGGAGACGTATCAAGCATCCCCAAGCTTAATTCCTGCTCGTCCTCGAGTAGGTAAATGATAAAAAAGATAATTTTTGATGTGGAAAGCTACTAGGCATAATTTCATTGTAATTCTTCTTAATTGTGGTATTAATATTCAGATCCGAAAGATTCAAGACAAAAGTTCATTTTGACTTAAAAATAATAATACTTCAAGCATACTAACAAAGCAATCATGTCTTCTCAAAATAACATGGCCAAAGAAAGTTATCCCTACAAAATCATATACTCTGGCTATGCTCTATCTTCACCACACAAAGTATTTAAATCATGCACAACCCCTATGACAAGCCAAGCAATTGCTTCATACTTTTGACATTCTCAAACTTTTTCAATCTTCACGCAATACATGAGCGTGAGCCATGGATATAGCACTATGGGTGGAATAGAAGGGTGGTTGTGGAGAAGACAAAAAGGGAGAAGATAGTCTCACATCAACTAGGCATATCAACGGGCTATGGAGATGCCCATCAATAGATATCAATGTGAGTGAGTAGGGATTGCCATGCAACGGATGCACTAGAGCTATCAGTATATGAAAGCTCAACAAAAGAAACTAAGTGGGTGTGCATCCAACTCGGTTGCTCATGAACACCTAGGGCATTTTGAGGAAGCCCATCATTGGAATATACAAGCCAAGTTCTATAATGAAAAATTCCCACTAGTAAATGAAAGTAACAACATATGAGACTCTCTAACATGAAGATCATGGTGCTATTTTGAAGCACAAGTGTGGAAAAAAAGATAGTAGCATTGTCCCTTATCTCTTTTTCTCTCATTTTATTTTTTTCTTCTTTTTCTTCTTTTTTTTCTTTGGCCTTCTTTTTTTTCTTTTTGTAAAGTCCGAAGTCTCATCCCGACTTGTGGGGGAATCATAGCCTTCATCATCCTTTCCTCACTAGGACAATGCTCTAATAATGAAGATCATCACACTTTTATGGATTTACAACTCAAAACTAGAACAAGATATGACTCTATATGAATGCCTCCGGCGGTGTACCGGGATGTGCAATGACTCATGAGTGACATGTACAAAAGAATTATGAACGGTGGCTTTGCCACAAATACGATGCCAACTACATGATCATGCTAAGCAATATGACAATGATGGAGCGTGTCATAATAATCGGAACGGTGGAAAGTTGCATGGCAATATATCTCGGAATGGCTATGGAAATGCCATGATAGGTAGGTATGGTGGCTGTTTTGAGGAAGGTATATGGTGGGTGTATGATACCGGCGAAAGGTGTGCAGTATTAGAGAGGCTAGCAATGGTAGAAGGGTGAGAGTGCATGTGGACTCAACATTAGTCATAAAGAACTCATATACTTATTGCAAAAATCTACAAGTTATCAAAGCAAAGTATTACGTGCATGCTCCTAGGGGGATAGATTGGTAGGAAAAGACCATCGCTCGTCCCCGACCGCCACTCATAAGGAAGACAATCAATAAATAAATCATGCTCCGACTTCATCACATAACGGTTCACCATACGTGCATGCTACAGGAATCACAAACTTTAACACAAGTATTTTTCAAATTCATAACTACCCAACTAGCATGACTCTAATATCACCATCTTCATATCTCATTATCAAGCATCAAACTTTTCTTAGTATTCAACACACTCATAAGAAAGTTTTTACTATTTTTGGATACCTAGCATATTAAGATTATTTAAGCAAATTACCATGCTATTTAAGACTCTCAAAATAATATAAGTGAAGCATGAGAGTTCATCTATTTCTTCAAAATAAAACCACCACCGTGCTCTAAAAGATATAAGTGAAGTACTAGAGCAAATGACAAACTACTCCGAAAGATATAAGTGAAGATCAATGAGTAGTCGAATAATTATACAACTATATGAAGACTCTCCCATTTAATAATTTCAGATCCTGGTATCTTATTCAAACAGCAAGCAAAGCTAAAGAAAATGACATGACGCTCCAAGCAAAACACATATCATGTGGTGAATAAAAATATAGCTCCAAGTAAAGTTACCGATGAACGAAGACAAAAGAGGGGATGCCTTACGGGGCATCCCCAAGCTTAGGCTCTTGGTTATCCTTGAATATTACCTTGGGGTGACTTGGGCATCCCCAAGCTTAGGCTCTTTCCACTCCTTTATTCCATAGTCCATCGAATCTTTACCCAAAACTTGAAAACTTCACAACACAAAACTTAACAGAACACTCGTGAGCTCCGTTAGCGAAAGAAAACAAAACACCACTTCAAGGTACTGTAATGAACTCATTCTTTATTTATATTGGTGTTAACCCTACTGTATTCCAACTTCTCTATGGTTTAAAAACTATTTTACTAGCCATAGATTCATCAAAATAAGCAAACAACACAATGAAAACAGAATCTGTCAAAAACAGAACAGTCTGTAGTAATCTGTAACTAACGCAAACTTCTGGAACTCCAAAAATTCTAAAATAAATTGGTGGAACTGAGGAATTTGTCTAGTAATAATCTGCAAAAAGAATCAAAAATAGAGCTCTCTAGTAAAAAGTTGAAGCTAATCTCGTGAGCACTAAAGTTTCTGTTTTTTACAGCACGATCATAAAGACTTGACCCAAGTCTTCCCAAAGGTTCTACTTGGCACAAATACTAATTAAAACATGAAAACACATCTGACCAGAATATATATGGATTATCTATTACTAAACATAACCAAAAAGCAAGAAACTAAAATAAAATTGGGTTGCCTCCCAACAAGCGCTAACGTTTAAAGCCCCTAGCTAGGCATGATGATTTCAATGATGCTCACATAAGAGATAAGAATCGAAACATAAAGAGAGCATCATGAAGAATATGACTAGCACATTTAAGTCTAACCCACTTCCTATGCATAGGGATTTTGTGAGCAAACAACTTATGGGAACTGTCGTGGAATTGTCACGACAGATGTCCTCTTGCAAGGACTTAGTCGTGGAGCCATCGCAACTAGGAAGCTTAAAGGGGTTAATCGGGACAAATGACACGAGAGAGTTATACTAGTTCGGCCCCTTACGGTGAAGGTAAGGCCTACGTCTAGTTGGGTTGGTATTGCTTGGTGTTTCGATAACCAGGGAGCGAGATACGCTATGCCCGGCTCTCGATGAGTTGTTTCTTGCCCTAAGCCGCCAATGGTCGTCCCCTTATATACGGGTTGGCGCCTGCGGCCTCAGAGTCCCGGCGGCTAATAGGCGAGTGTCCGCTTGGTGACTAGTTAATTCTACCTTATAATACAAGTCATGCCATCATGGCGGTTTATCACTATGGGCCTTAAGTCGCCTATGGGCCTTAGACCCTTTATTGAACCGCCATCTTCATGCTTGGTCTTGGGCTTCTTCTGATGAGTCTCTCTTTGCGTAACCCGGCCCCTCCTGGGCGGCTTACACAAATAGTCATATCCCCAACATTAGGCCCTAGATTGATTTGAACCGGTTCATGTCAATCTTAAAATACCTTAACAACCAGTCTTTCTGTCTTCAGTCCTGCGAAAAGGTCATAACCCGTCGTGACGTCATCTTCTGGATCCGTGTTAACCCGTCGTGACGTCATCTTCAATTAAATTCATATTTTACTCCATTGTATCCTCCAACAGATCTTTGCCTTTACTGACCCTTCCGAAAACCGAGGCGTCGGGGCCGCTGGATAATGATGTTTGGTCTCCTCGTTTCTCGCATCGTCTCAGTCGGCCTTTCCTTATAAATAGGCACGACCTAGGTCTTCCATTCTCCCCTCTTTCAGTCGTCTTCTTCCTCTTGCTGCCTCTCTGTCTCCCAAGCTCCGCCGCCGCCGCCATCGAACTCCCCGTCTTCATCGACACAGGCTGCTACATCAACCTGACTCTGACCAGAAATCGACGGCGAATCTCCGCAGCTCGTCCACATCCGTGAGTTCCTCTCCTTCCCTTTCTTAGATATGCACTGGAACTTTTTTGAGTTCGTCGGTGTTCATCGCCGCCTGCTGCAAACCCTTGATAGTTTTTACCTTCAATGCCCTGTTAGATCGTAAAAATAATGTAGAACTGCTGCGGTGATTGTTTGTGCTTTAAGTTGCATAGAGACAGATCTCATTTCCCTTGTTCGGAAGCCCTCTTCGAGTGTATGAGCTTCTCTGCACTGTTTTAGGTCTAGAAATTTTTACTTTCAGAGCAACCGTTTGATCCAAAATAATCTCGGAAAATTGTGAAACCTGTTTGTTCCACACTTAGCCAAAAGCTGCATCTGTTGAATCTGTTCAGCCATGGCAGCCCATACGGCCGATTTAAGACAAAACCGGTTGTCAACCTCGCTTGTTCCGGCGACTTAAGAAAATTTAAGTGCCTTTGATACCTGTAACAATTTAAATATTACTGCATAGTTACCCATATGTCATTAGGCCCCTTCTTAAGGCGCCATTTGAATAAAATTTAAAATGCTTTCCTCCGGGTTAAATTTGAACCAGAACTTCTTATTTTGTCATAGGCTTCAATTTATACAATGGCACCCAAGGCTCCCAAAGCTCCTGTGACCTGCAACTGGGTCAAATCCACTGTCACAGAAAGCACCTTGTCTGACTTTGTGAAATCCGGCCATCTACCCAAGAGAGATATCATGTCTTATCATGCTCCTGACCCGTCAGAGGAGAAACCTCAACCCAAGGAGGGGGAGGTGATCGTGTTTACTGATCACATGAATCGGGGCTTCGCTCCACCCGGTTCAAAATTCTTCAGGGATGTTTTGCATTTCTTCGATCTCAAACCTCAAGACATCGGACCCAATTCCGTGTCAAATATTTGCAACTTCCAAGTTTTTTGCAAGGTGTATCTTGGAGAGGAACCCATTATACTTTTATTCAAAGAACTGTTTTACTTAAACCGGCAGAATGAACGTGCCAACGGGCTTAGTCTGGAACTTGGTAGCATCTCGATTCAGCGGCGGAGAGACTGTCTTTTTCCTTACGCTGAACTGCCGAGTCATCCAAAGGATTGGAATCGGCGTGGTTTTACTTTGCAAGGATACTTCTCCGGTGACGAAAATCTCTGCCGACTTCGCACCTTACGCCTTGAATCCAACCACCTGCTGCCGGATAAACTGACTACCGTTGAGCGTCTGCCACTTGCTCCCACCATTAGCAAAATCAAAGCTCTTTTGGGAAATGGCTTAGATGGTGTTGACCTGGTCCGAGTCTGGGTCGCTTGGCGAGTGATTCCGTTAAGCCGCCGCCCCGGCTTAATGTGCACTTACTCAGGCGAGAAGAATGACCCACTGCGTCATAGTCCCGACGACTTACCAGATGATGTGGTGGATGCTACGACCCATACGTTGCTGAAAGAGGGCACGATGACCAGTAATGCCTTCGGCTTACTTCCTTTCTGCAAGAAGAACCCGGCTCCTGCAGTAAGTCATCAACCTCAATAATTACTCCTTACTGTGTTATACCTTACTTTTATTCATAACCCCTTATCATTCTTCACAGGCCGATGATAACTTCTGGAAGGTCAAGTATAATCATGAGGCGGCCAAACAAGCCAGAGCGGCAAAACGAGCCGAAAGGAAAACCGCCAAGACTAGAACTTCAAGGAAAAGGAATCCAAGCGCTTCCGATTTACTCAAATTAGATGACACTTCTGACGACGAAGAAGAGGTAATTTTTAACTCCCTTGACTCTTTATCATCACCTTGCTGACCCTTAATTCTTTAAGGAGGATACGGGTAACAGCCAAGCCGTCGAGGAAAAGGTAACTATAATCTCCTCCGACTCCGAGCCCCTGCCGCGTCAGAAAATTTGAAGAGTAACCCGGAAAGTAAGATTTTCACATCCTTTGTTTTACCAAGATCCTCAATTTCTTTTGAAGCAACAACAATTTGAAAGCCGGAGGCAGACCCGGACCAGCAAGGATATAGAGCTATCCTCCGGCTTACCTGCCGTAACCAAAAAGCGTCGGGCTGAGGTTATCTACAATTTACATTCGGTTTACCCTTTGGCGGGTTTAATTCGTCAACCTCTCAATTCATCTGACTCCAATTATCAGGATACCTCTCCTTCCTCCGGCGAGTCTATGCAGTCTAACATGTCGGCTTTCAAAACCGCCCCTGGGTAATGTAACTTTGTTTACCTTATGTTGTACCTTACTCATGCTTTTGTACTCATCCTTTCTACCTTGTCCACAGTGTGCAAGTGAAGCCCAGTAAGAGGTCAAAAAAGAATAAGCCATCCCAAGACCCGGTAGTAACTAAACCGGAACTCGGAACAGCCGCCCCTGACACTTCCACTCATCAACCGCTGCCTGGACCAGCTTATGAAATTCCAGCACCATCCTCTGATCCGCCCGCTGAAGAAACTTTTGGCGGCTCTGATAAACCGGAAACTCCTAGCCCGGTAAAGAAAATTGATCTGGAGGTTGAAATTACCGAGACTCAGTTTGTCGAGCCAAGTCAACCCACCGTCCTTGCCAAGTGTTCTGCCAAAGAAGAGCTTTTGGAGCGCCGAAAGGCCAAATTAGACATTGCAGATTATACTAATTTGAGCATTGGAGATATAGTCCCTGGCTATATCAATCAAGTACATAACAATCATGACCTGGAAATTAATATGGTGAAACAAATACAGCAAAAATCTGAGGTACAACTTATGCTACTTTCCTTAATCATACTTACTGTATCAGCCCCCAAGTATATTGCTTATGAATGAATATGATGTATACTTAGAAACCTTCTTAGCACTGCCTTGTCCGGTTTATATGAAAATACGTAACCCAATTGTAACATGATACCTTGAATTCGCAATACACATTAGCCCCCAAGTCTCAAGTATCTTTTGCTTACAAAGTGCTTGGGACTTAATTTCTCATGAACCGGCATTGTACATTAAATTTCTTCAGCATACATTAGCCCCCAAGTGTCAAGTACCTTTGCTTGCAAAGTGCTTGGGACTTAATGATATCTTACCATAATTTTGATTATAATCCGGCATCAACATAGGCCACCACAAGTCAATTTGAGTCGGAGATTGCTAACCTGAAGAACCGCCTGGCAGCTCAAGATCTGGAAATTCAAAAGGCTAACTCCAAATTTGCATTCAGCGTCTCTGAACAAGAGAAGTTGAAGAAGAATTTTGATGCGGAGAAGAAAATCTGGGCTGATGAAAAGGCCTCACTGGTGACCCGGGCCGAGACAGCAGAAACGTCACTTGCAGAAGCAACAGCCGAGCTGTCCGGCTTAAAGCACTAGATATCTCAAATGGTTTCAGCAATCTTCGGTAAGTTACTATATATAACCTTGAATATCGCAATCCTTCCTTTGATGACTATTTTAATTTTCATCTCCGGCTCACCTTATGTGTATAAACACAGGCCCCAGGAGCACAAACCTCAAGCAGAACATGCTGATCAAGCTAAAAGTGGTGTATACTCTGGTGGAGCAGTTGTATGCTGGTTCACAACGTGCTTTGGCTATTGTGGCTTTATCAAATGACGTTCCCCATCTCCTACAAGATGTGCTAAAGCGGCTTGCCGTGCTACCCCAGCGGATTCAAGAGCTAAGGCGGGCATCTGCCAGAACCGGGGCCATAGCTGCCTTAAGTCGGGCCAAGGCGTTGCTTCCAGAGTTAGACCTGGCAGACGTTGCTCTTGGATATCCCAGCTTGAAGGAAGACGGCTCTTTATTCAACGAAACAAACTTTACCGCCTGTGTGAGAGTCGTACGTCCTGTGGCTACCATCATTGGGAATGATATTAATCTTACCAAGTATCAGCCGGGCTATGATAGCGAGAACCAGAGAATTCCAACACCTCACTATGATGACGTCAGCCTGATCCCTCCAACTCGTAAGCATACCTTTGCTCCTGAAGTTGACCCAGCCGGTTTAATAGATGATGAAGTTGAATTTGAAGCCATAAGCGGAATTGACTGGACCTTGTCAACCTTCCAGGACAGGGCAGCAGACGGAGAGGCGGAGAAGGATAACCCGGAATCTTCAAGCCCACCAAAGGAGTGAACCGCCAGGCGTTCTGACTTTGCAAAAACAATGCTTCATTATTCAGACTCGGGGATTCTTGTAATAGGGTAGGAAAACCTCTCAACTTTGTCATGCCTTCGCGCATGTTTGTGGCACTTAATACTTTCGTAAGCCGCCATCGCTATATACTTCCAGCTTATGTTGATCTTTCCTTGATGTTAAAAACTTTCTTGCTTTATCCTGCGTATCAAACAAAACAGAATTCCCTTGGCGACTTATCGCATTCGGGGTCAAATAAAGTATTGATAACCCGGAGTATGAACCAAAACATCATATAAAGGCCGGTTTATGATTATGATCACAATAGCATACCTGCGATCTTATTTGGTATTCTCGCCGGCTTATGTGACCCAAATCAGAGAGTGATTTTAACTCCTGAAAGTTGGCACATATAATGTTTACCTGGCCCTTAATAACATTTATACTTACAGAGTATAATGAATAGTAAACTTAATTTCAAAGGCCTCTGATTTCGAATACGATCAGTGAACCGTTCCAAAGGGGTTGAGCTAAGATTCGGATACGATCATATATCCCCCAGTGGCTTTGGCGATGCCGATCAAGTGGGTATCGACAGCTATGTTCTCTTTGGTTCGAATACGACCTATGTTTGAACAGGAAGCCCCCAAGTGGCCATATGAGTTGTTTAATGATGCTGATTCGAATACGATCCACGTCAGACCCAAAGGGGTTAAGCTATGATTCAAATATGATCAAGAAGCCCCCAAGTGGGTTTGGCAGTATGCCGATCAATTGGGTATCGACAGCTATGTTCTCTTTAGCTCGAATACGACCTATGTTTGAACAGGAAGCCCCCAAGTGACCATGGCTAGATTCGGATATGATCATAAGCCGGACCAAAGGGAAAGCCGAATTCAGATATATCCGCTCCCTGTTGGTTGTTTCCACCACCTGGTAAAGAAGATATATAAACCTTTGAGGGTGAAAAGAAAAGAGGTCCTGCTTTATTGCTTTATACAATATGTACATTGCCATAAAAGAAAAAATTGATATATGTCTTGAGAGCCGGTGGCTAAAGTATAATAAGGCCGAAGATGAGCTATGTTCCACGGCCGGCAGGTCTCTTCCTCCGACTTACGTCAGTCTTTGTGCTCTCGAACATCGATGAGGTAGTATGACCCGTTGTTCAGATTTTTCTCGACCACAAAGGGTCCTTCCCAAGGAGGATAACTTGTGCATATCGGATGATCTGGATGAGCGGAGCACTAAGTAGCCTTCTGAAGGCTCTGCTTCTAACCCGGCGGCTGTGATAGCGGCGCAGGTCTTGCTGGTAAATCTCCGAGCGGGCTATGTCCAAGTCTCGCTCCTCATCCAACAAGTCAAGTGCATCCTGACGAGCTGTTTTGTTATCAGCCTCAACGTAAGCCGCCACGCGGGGTGAGTCGTGCCGGATGTCACTTGGCAGAACTGCCTCTGCTTCGTACACCATGAAGAAAGGTGTATAACCTGTAGATCTATTAGGCGTTGTGTTGATGCTCCATAGTACAGAGGGTAGCTCCTCCACCCAACAACCTGGAGTTCGCTGTAAGGGGACCAAGATCCGGGGTTTGATACCCTTCAAGATCTCTTGATTAGCTCTCTCTGCTTGACCATTAGATTGAGGGTGAGCAACGGCCGAAACATCAAGCCGGATATGTTCTCGTTGACAGAACTCTTCCATGGCAACCTTGGAGAGATTAGTACCATTATCAGTTATGATACTGTGTGGAAAGCCAAAATGAAAGATCACCTTTTTCATGAACTGAACCGCCGTGGCTGCATCACACTTACTGACCGGCTCTGCCTCAACCCACTTGGTGAATTTATCCACTGCCACCAAAAGGTGTGTATTCTTATCCTTAGACCTTTTGAAAGGTCCAACCATGTCAAGCCCCCAGACTGCAAATGGCCAAGTAATTGGAATCATCCTCAATTCTTGAGCCGGCACATGAGCTCGTCGTGAGAATTTTTGACATCCGTCACATTTGCTGACCAGATCCTCTGCATCAGCATGAGCCGTCAACCAATAGAAACCATGACGGAAAGCCTTGGCCACCGGAGATTTTGAGCCGGCATGATGACCACAATCTCCTTCATGGATCTCACGTAGTATCTCCTGACCCTCCGCAGGCGACACACAACGTTGAAACGCCCCAGTAACACTGCGGTGATGTAACTCGCCATGAACAATTGTCATAGATTTGGATCGCCTGATGGTTTGTCTCGCCAAGGCCTCATCCTCAGGCAACTCTCCCCGGGTCATATAGGCCAAATATGGGACTGTCCAATCCGGGATAACATGAAGAGCTGCCACCAGCTGTGCCTCCGGGTCTGGCACTGCTAGTTCCTCCTCTTTAGGCACTTTGACAAAAGGGTTATGCAAAACGTCGAGAAAAGTGTTAGGCGGCACCAGCTTACGCTGAGATCCCAGCCGGCTTAAAGCATCAGCCGCCTCATTCTTCCTCCGATCAATGTGCTCCACTAGATAACCTTTGAAGTGTCCAGCCACAACATCAACTTCACGACGATAAGCCGCCATAAGGGGATCCTTGGAGCCCCACGTGCCTGACACCTGTTGAGCTACGAGGTCTGAATCACCCAAGCACCTTACCCGGCTCAAATTCATCTATTTGGCCATCCGTAGACCATGGAGTAAGGCCTTGTACTCAGCTGCATTGTTAGTACAGGGAAACATAAGTCGGAGCACATAACAAAATTTGTCACCTCGAGGGGAAGTTAAAACAACTCCAGCCCCCAAGCCTTCCAACTGCCTGGACCCATCAAAGTGAATAGTCCAATATGTGTTATCTGGCTTCTCCTCAGGTGCCTGCAACTCTGTCCAATCATTGATAAAATCCACCAGGGCTTGAGACTTGATAGGAGTCCGAGGCATGTATTTCAAACCATGGGGTCCAAGCTCAATGGCCCACTTGGCGGCTCGTCCTGTGGCCTCTCTATTCTGTATGATATCTCCTAAGGGGGCAGAGCTCACCATAGTGATAGGATGACCTTGGAAGTACTGCTTCAGCTTCCGGCTTGCCATAAACACTTCGTAAACAAGTTTCTGCCAATGTGGATACCTTTGCTTGGACTCAATGAGCACCTCACTGATGTAGTAAACCAGCCGTTCAACCGGATGCTCCTTGCCAGCCTCCTTGCGCTCCACCACGACGGCCACACTAACGGCTCGGGCGTTAGCAGCCACATATAACATCAATGGCTCTATATCAATGGGAGCAGCAAGGACCGGCGGCTCAGACAACTTCCTCTTTAAATCCTCAAAGGCAGCGTCAGCAGCATCACTCCAGACAAAAGCATCCGTTTTCTTCATCATCTGATATAGCGGCAGGGCCTTCTCACCTAACCGGCTTATGAACCGGCTTAAAGCGGCAACACGACCCGCCAGTCGTTGAACATCATTGGTGCACGCCGGTTTGGCCAAGGAGGTGATCGCCTTGATCTTCTCCAGGTTAGCTTCAATGCCTCTGTTTGAGACCAGGAAACCCAGAAGCTTGCCTGCAGGTACACCAAACACACACTTGTCTGGGTTAGGCATCATCTTATAAACCCGGAGATTATCAAAGGTTTCCTTCTCCCTGGATTTCACCATGATGTCATCCACATAAGCGTGAACATTGCGCCCAATTTGACTATGGAGACAGTTTTGTACACATCTCTGATAAGTCGCCTGGGCACTCTTGAGCCCAAATGGCATAGATACATAGCAGAAGGCTCCAAACGGAGTGATAAAAGCCGTCTTCTCCTGGTCCTTAACTGCCATTTTGATTTGATGATAGCCAGAGTAAGCATCCAAAAAGCTCAATCGCTCGCAACCCACCGTAGCATCGATGATTTGATCAATACGGGGGAGGGCAAAGGGATTAGCCGGACAAGCCTTATTTAAGTCCGTGTAATCCACACACATCCGCCAAGTGTTGTTCTTCTTGAGTACCAGCACCGGGTTATCCAACCACTCCGGGTGAAAAACTTCCATGATGAACCCAGCCGCTAAGAGCCGGGCGACCTCTTCCCCAATAGCTTTCCGTCTTTCCTCATTGAACCGTCGAAGAAATTGCCTGACCGGCTTATACTTTGGATCAATATTAAGAGTGTGCTCAGCGAGTTCTCTCGGGACACCCGGCATGTCAGAAGGTTTCCATGCAAAGATGTCCTGATTCTCACGGATGAACTCGGTGAGCGCGCTTTCCTATTTGGGATCCAAGTTGGCACTGATGCTGAACTGCTTGGAAGAGTCGCCTGGAGTAAAGTCAATAAGCTTTGTTTCAGCGGCCGATTTAAAATTCAACGCCGGGTCATGCTCTATAGTTGGTTTCTTTAAAGAGGTTATATCCGCCGGGTCAACATTATTTTGATAAAACTTCAGCTCCTCCGCTGCACAAACAGACTCAGCATAAGCTGCATCGCCTTCTTCACACTCCAAGGCTACCTTTCGACTCCCATGCACAGTGATGGTGCCCTTGTGACCCGGCATCTTGAGCTGCACATAAACATAACACGGTCGTGCCATGAACTTGGCATAAGCCGGCCGTCCAAACAGAGCATGATACGGGCTCTTGATTTTGACTACCTCAAACGTCAATTTCTCATCCCTGGAATCATATTCATCTCCAAAGGCCACTTCCAGTTCAATCTTGCCGACAGGGTACACCGACTTACCAGGCACCACTCCATGAAAGACAGTGTTGGACGTCCTTAAATCCTTGTCAGTCAAACCCATGCGTCGAAAGGTCTCATAATAGAGGATGTTGATACTGCTACCTCCGTCCATGAGTACCTTGGTAAACTTATATCCACCGACCTGAGGCGCCACCACCAAGGCTAACTGACCCGGATTATCAACCCGGGGCGGGTGATCTTCCCTGCTCCATATAATGGGCTGCTCTGACCACCTCAAATAACGGGGAAGCATCGGCTCAACAGAATTCACGGCCCTCTTATGAACCTTCTGGTCACGTTTGCACAAATTAGTAGTGAACACATGGTACTGCCCACCATTCAGCTGCTTTGGGTGGCTTTGATAACCTGACTGCTGCTGCTGCTATCCCCCTTGACCAGGCTGCTGTTGATTATAGCCGCCTTGACTTCCCTGAAAGCCGGAACTTGAACTGCCGCCCGGGCCATGAAAGCCGCCGGCCCCTGAACCGCCGCCCGATCCATGATTGCCATCAAACATGTTGGAATTCTTGAAAGCCTTCATGATCGCGCAATCTTTCCATAAGTGGGTGGCAAGTCGTTCCCGAGTGCCGTGTCTCGGGGAAGGCTCATTGAGAAGCTGCTCAAGAGATGGGCCTAACCCACCAGATCGAGGGGGCGGTTTTCCCTTACGTCTCTGATTGTTACCCTGTGCATTGGCATTGGCCACAAACTCCGGGTTACCCTCCGCCTTCGCTTGTTGCCTCCTTGATTTGTCGGGTTATCTTTTGACCCTTTCCATTGCCGTTCTTCTTTCCCTTCCCTGTCTTTTCCTCATCAGACGCGGGATCCTTGGTACTATCAGAATCGGCGTATTTGACTAAAGTCGCCATTAGCATACCCATATCATTGCAATCACGCTTAAGGCGCCCCAGTTTCTGCCTCAGCGGCTCAAAGTGGCAATTCTTCTCCAACATGAGGACTACAGAGCCGACATCCATCTTATCGGACGAATGTATTATTTCCTTGACCCGGCGCACCCAATGAGTTGTGGATTCACCCTCCTCCTGCTTACAATTGGTCAAGTCCACAATTGACATAGATTGCTTGCAAGTGTCCTTGAAGTTCTGGATAAACCAGGCCTTTAGCTCTGCCCATGAACTAATGGAATTGGGCGGCAAACCCTTTAACCAAGACCGGGCCATTCCGTCTAACATCATGGTGAAGTACTTAGCCATTGCTGCGTTGCTGACCTCCAGTAGCTCCATGGCCATCTCGTAACTTTCGATCCATGCCCCGGGCTGTAAGTCGACCGTGTAATTCGGCACCTTTCGAGGTCCCTTGAAGTCCTTGGGCAGACGTACATCCCGCAGAGCTGGCACCAAACAAGGAACACCGCCGGTTCTAATAGCCACTCCTGCTCCAACAGAAGTCGTCGGATACTCTGGGAGATCTTGATGAGCCGCCTGCTGAGCCGCTAGCTGAGCCGCCCGCTCGTCCTCCTGACCTATTCGGTCTTGCATCGGGTTATAGCCACCGGGCTGGTTACGATGCTGGGCATTGCTTGACAAAGCTTATGACTCAATGTGCTTGCTGTAACTCGGACTCCGGTTTTGATGAGGCGGTGCTAGCCAAGGCGGAGGAGTTGAATGAATCTTGTCCCGGCTGTAAGAATAGGTCTCTTGCTGCGCCAGGCCGTCTGAATAAGTTCTCGACCCTCCGGGTCTCCACCATTGTCGGATCATCACCGTCCCTTTGGGAGAGCCGTAAGCAGCGCCGATGCTGCGATTAAGTTTTCCATGGGGTTGGAAAAGTGACCCGGTGGTATTGGTACATAGCGGGGTGGGGCCATACTCCCATGAGGTGGTGCCATCTCTCGAAGCTGAGCCGGTCCTCCCACTCCGGCTGTTGTGACCTGATTTGCCTCGGGCAGGTTGCTAGGGCCGGCCCCGGGTGTAGCGAGGAGGTTCCGAGGGTCGTAAACCGGAGGCAAACGGGATTGAGTTTTCTGGTGCCTCCTTCTCTTTACCTCATTAGATGCGTTTAGGCTCATATTAAGCTGGAAAGCCTCTGACTGGAGTTGCTGCGCCCGTGCATCCAAAGCCGTCCGCTCTGTAGCTAACCTGGTGTCCTCAGCTGCCAAGGCCTCCTTGGCCTAGGCTATCTCCTCACGCACCTTTGCCACCTCCGCGTTATGCTCATCTTGATTTGTAGGAATAAACTTTGCGGTTAACAGGGTCGTCAGCTTATCCATAAGATCCATCAGCACCCGAGCCGGCGGGCGCACAGGGCCTCCTGCCCCGGCCGCTCCTGATCCGGACGTTATTGTTGTTGCAGCCGTTGAGTTTTGACCGGGTTGAGTACCAGCCATGAAGACTCCTGCCCAGCTTGGCGGCTCATAGGAATCCGGAATACTAGAGTCGTCGGAATAGCCCCCAAGCATGCCCTCCTGTACTTGATACAGCGAATCTGTTGAACTGGCGGACGAATCACCGTCAGAGAGAACGGCCGTCTCACCATCATCTTCAGATCCTTTAGAAAGTTCCTCTCCGTGGATGCAGCCCACGAAGGCACGCTTCATGCCGGGTTGAACTCGGGCGGGTCTCGCACGCTGAGCCATCTCGACGAGGTCGGTGCAGTTGTCCAGCTCAGGGCCCGGCTCACCAATTCGGCTGATGAAGACGTGTATTCCGCCGAAGGGGACCCGGTACCCGTACTCAATTGAGTCGGCGTCGGGGCCCCAGCCTTCGTTGTCGATGTAGATCTTGCCGCGACGACTCTTGGTCATCCGGCCCACTGCGTATCCCTTGAGCCCTTCGAAGCTAGCTTTCAAGAACTCAAATCCACCGTGCGCTGGCCCCACGGTGGGCGCCAACTGTCGTGGAATTTTCACGACAGATGTCCTCTTGCAAGGACTTAGTCGTGGAGCCATCGCCACTAGGAAGCTTAAAGGGGTTAATCGGGACAAAGGACACGAGAGAGTTATACTAGTTCGGCCCCTTACGGTGAAGGTAAGGCCTACGTCTAGTTGGGTTGGTATTGCTTGGTGTTTCGATAACCAGGGAGCAAGATACGCTATGCCCGGCTCTCGATGAGTTGTTTCTTGCTCAAAGCCGCCAGCGGGTCGTCCCCTTATATACACGGGTTGACGCCCTGCGGCCTACAGAGTCCCGGCCGGCTTATAGACAGTGTCTGGCTCGGTGACTAGTTAATTCTACCTTATAATACAAGTCATGCCATCATGGCGGTTTATCACTATGGGCCTTAAGTCACCTATGGGCCTTAGACCCTTTATTGAACCGCCATCTTCATGCTTGGTCTTGGGCTTCTTCTGATGAGTCTCTCTTTGCGTAACCCGGCCCCTCCTGGGCGGCTTACACAAATAGTCATATCCCCAACAGGAACAATAATCAACTAGCATAGGAAGGTAAAACAAGCATAGCTTCAAAATTTTAAGCACATAGAGAAGAAACTTGATATTATTGCAATTCCTACAAGCATATATTCCTCCCTCATAATAATTTTCCGTAGCATCAGGAATGAATTCAACAATATAACCAGCACCTAAAGCAATCTTTTCATGATCTACAAGCATAGAAAATTTACTACTCTCCACATAAGCAAATTTCTTCTCATGAATAGTAGCGGGAGCAAACTCAACAAAATAATTATCATGTGAGGAATAATCCAATTGAAAAATAAAATCATGATGACAAGTTTCATGGTTATCATTATTCCTAATAGCATACAAGTCATCACAATAATCATCATAGGTTGCAACTTCGTTCTCAAGATCAATTGGAACCTCTTCCGAAATAGTGGAATCATCACTAAATAAAGTTGACACTCTTCCAAATCCACTTTCATGTTCATCACAATAAGATTCAACATCCTCCAAAATAGTGGGATCACTACATCCTAAAGTTGACACTCTTCCAAACCCACTTTCATCAATATAATCATCATAAATAGGAGGCATGCTTTCATCATAGTAAATTTGCTCATCAAAACTTGGGGGACAAAAAATATCATATTCATCAAACAGAGCTTCCACAAGCTTGTGGCTTTACATATCATTAGTATCATGGATATTCAAGGAATTCATACTAACAACATTGCAATCATGCTCATCATTCAAAGATCTAGTACCAAACATTTTAATGCATTCTTCTTCTAGCACTTGAGCACAATATTCCTTTCCATCATACTCACGAAAGATATTAAAAATATGAAGCGTATGAGGCAAACTCAATTCCATTTTTTGTGGTTTTCTTTTATATACTAAACTAGTGATAAAACAAGAAAGAAAAAAGATTCGATTGCAAGATCTAAAGATATACCTTCAAGCACTCACCTCCCCGGCAACGGCGCCAGAAAAGAGCTTAGTTGACGGGGTGTGAGTGAGTGCCGCTTACCTAGCCTCCCCGGCAACGGCGCCAGAAAAGAGCTCGATGTCTACTACACAACCTTCTTCTTGTAGACGTTGTTGGGCCTGCAAGTGCACAGGTTTGTAGGACAGTAGCAAATTTCCCTCAAGTGGATGACCTAAGGTTTATCAATCCGTGGGAGGCGTAGGATGAAGATGGTCTCTCTCAAACATCCCTGCAACCAAATAACAAAGAGTCTCTTATGTCCCCAACACACCCAATACAATGGTAAATTGTATAGGTGCACTAGTTCGGTGAAGAGGTGGTGATACAAGTGCAATATGGATAGTAGATAAAGGTATTTGTAATATGAAAATATAAAAACAGCAAGGTAACTAATGATAAAAGTGAGCGTAAACGGTATGTCAATGATAGGAAACAAGGCCTAGGGTTCATACTTTCACTAGTGCAAGTTCTCTCAACAATAATAACATAGATAGATCATATAACAAGCCCTCAACATGCAACAAAGAGTCACTCCAAAGCCACTAATAGCGAAGAACAAACGTAGAGATTATGGTAGTGTATGAAACCACCTCAAAGTTATTCTTTCGGATCGATCTATTAAAGAGTTCGTACTAGAATAACACCTTAAGACACAAATCAACCAAAACCCTAATGTCACCTAGATACTCCATTGTCACCTCAAGTATCCGTGGGCATGATTATACGATATGCATCACACAATCTCAGATTCATTTAACCAACACAAAGTACTTCAAAGAGTGCCCCAAAGTTTCTACTGGAGAGTCAAGAAAACGTGTGTCAACCCCTATGCATAGGTTCATGGGCGAAACCCGCAAGTTGGTCACCAAAACATGCATGAAGTGGCACTTGATATCCCATTGTCACCACAGATAAACACGACAAGACATAAATCAAGTTTTCTCAAATCAAAGACTCAATCCGATAAGATAACTTCAAAGGGGAAACTCAATTCATCACAAGAGATTAGAGGGGGAGAAATATCATAAGATCCAACTATAATAGCAAAGCTCGCGATACATCAAGATCGTGCCATAGAGAGAACACGAGAGAGAGATCAAACACATAGCTATTGGTACATACCCTCAGCCCCGAGGGTGAACTACTCCCTCCTCATCATGGAGAGCGTCGGGATGATGAAGATGGCGACCGGTGATGGGTTCCCCCTCCGACGCAGTCTTTGGAGCGGACTCCGAGAGGTTTTGGTGGCTCTGAGAGGCTTGCGGCGGCGGAACTCCCGATCTATCCTCTCCGTGGATGTTTTTAGGGTACGTGGGACTATATAGGCGAAAGAAGTCGGTCGGGGGGTGCTCGAGGGGTGCACGAGACAGGGGGCCGCGCCCTGTAGGGGGGGTGGGCGTGCCTCCCTATCTCCTGGGCTCCTCGAGGATCTTATGACTTGATCTCCAAGCCTCTAGGATGATAATCTTCCAAAAAGTAACGTTGCCGAAGGTTTCATTCCGTTTGGACTCCGTTTGATATTCCTTTTCCTCGAAATACTGAAACAGACAATAAAACAGCAATATGGGTTGGGCCTCCGGTTAATAGGTTAGTCCCAAAAGTAATATAAAAGTGTATAATAAAGCCCAATATTTCCCAAAACAGTAGATAATATAGCGTGGATCAATAAAAAATTATAGATACGTTGCAGACGTATCACTAAGCACATGGCATTGCAACAGAGTAGATACACTCCAGGACATTATATGCATGTTGTACCCATATCACAGGCCAAGTTAGAGCAAGGACCTTGTGGGGTGAAGAGGATTCATCATCTTTCTGCAAGTCTTCTGAAGAACTGCCTTTACATGTTCCATCATATTGGGTATCATTGACATCACGTTTATTGGCCTTTACATTGCTTCATGAGGTTCTTGTGGATATATCGGTGTGTGCAATTATATCGACATGCATGGAAGACAACTAGTAGTTAGATTTATGTAATGAGTGTGCAGAGGAGCGACATAAATAGTAGGACTGGGGTTAACTAGCAGCAACAGGTCTCATAAACTAAAGGAGAACACAGATGAAAGCTACAGAATATGTATCGTTTGTACTCGAGATTAACTAGATGGCACACAAAAGTATGAAAGAACAACATAGGTAATACTAGAAGTGCTATAATACTATAATCACCAGCTGTGGGATAGCATTGGCTGATGGATGATAACTATGGAGCAGTGTTACCTAAAGAACAAGTATCTTAGCTGAACTATGGAACAGCGTGAACTCTGAACAAGACCAGTAAGAGATCAGCATGAATATACACGGTGAAATGTGATGATCTATTTTCCATGCTTAGATGAATAACAAAGCCATAAATGTTGCACACAAGTAAGATGAGGTACAACCTATCGGCTGCCATCCATAGGAGTGAGCATCATGTGCTGACTTGTCGATGGCCCTGCGGTTGTTGTGGCTGTCCATGTCGGCACGCGCGCATTCGATGCGAGGAACTGTTGAGTGGGGACTAGAGCTCCCTTCGGTGTATGCTTCCCTTGTTGGAGCAGCTGCGGTGAGTCGGAAGGCGGTGTGTCGAAGATGCAGATGACGCACAATGTTAAGAACGACATATCTCTTTGATCTGAAGAAATACACTAAGAGATCAACAGAAAGGTACGAGAGTGGTCACCCGTCTGTTGACTGAACACTAAATTGGGGTCACACGATTTTATTTTATTTTATTTTGGTACTGTCCGATCTACGCCGGATGGCTTGATGGCCATCTTGTACCTCCCGGCTGACACTGTTCGGAATCTTCCCCGAAGAGCCAGTGACCAACGGCAGAGCAGCCTGCCTCCGCCGTCCGTGGCCCCGGCCAAAACCCTGCTCCCCGCCCCACCGCACTGCCGTGGTTGCGCCGCCCTCGGGCCAATCCACAAAGACTCCCCGTCATCCAGATCCGGCGGCGGTAGTACCTTCAACCCACGCAACTCTAAAAGATAGCCATCTAAGCACTGCTTCCACGGCGAACTTGTGGCCCCGCACCCTTACGTTAGACACCAGCCAACCGGCAGCCTAGGAGCTCCGCCGCCTCGAGGGGTGCTGCTTCCCATTGGGAATCGATTAGCCCAGAATAAAAATTTAGAGAACTAACGCCTAAATAAAGTGATTTGAGATGAGGGTGCGACCTATCTGGCGGCATGGTGAAGTAGGCAGGTCCAGCTGTCGAGTCGGTGAGGCGGCCTTGATTCTTGATGGCGACCGGCGGCGAGGAAAAAGCGATGTCGTGACGGTCGGCGGCTACGCGAAGCAGCGCCAGACTCTGGACGGACCGAAGTTGGAGCCGCTCGGCGCCGTGAACAACGGCGGGGTGAATCGGCTCGATGCAGTTCACGCGGCCGTCGTTAGGGCAGCACCGGCAACACGGAGTAAGAGGCACACGGCCCGATTACTGACGGCGAATGGACAGCGTCTCCGACATTAGGGAGGAGGCGTCTGTGAAATTGGTGCGGTGGGGGCGCCATGGAGGTGGGGCTGAGGTTTCATGGCTCGGGAGAAGGGAGCTTACGGGAGAAGGTGATTTGGCACCCACGAGGTATGAATGGGGCGGGGGGGGGACTGGGAGGAGTGGAACCATGTCTTCTCTGACGCATTTGTCGAAATGTGAGGGGAGTTATAGTTCTACCCTTGCCTATAGGCTTCTCGGCTTGGGTCTGTGTCTTGAGGGTGGGGATAGTAGAGTAACTTTGCTTCTCCCCAAATAGTGGGCGGGGCGATTTGAGGCGAGGAGGCGTGTTTTGAACTATAGTGGGCGCGACGATTTGAGGCGAGGAGAGCGTGTTTTCAAATAGTGGGGTGAACGATTTTGGGCGAGGCGTGTTTTCAAATAGTGGTATGAGCTATTTGAGGCGAGGAGGCGTGTATTGCCGACCATGGTTTATGAATTATTCGGCACATGTCATTTCGGCCGAGGAGAAGGCGCGCTTGGATGAAGTTACGATCCTACCCTCGATGTACAACGGGCCAATTGATGTGTGTCCCACATAGGACGGTAATTTCGCGTCTCCCATTTATTCGCTCGGGAGAATTCCACCGAGCAGAGAGGATGTTTAACGGTTCATTCAAATTTTGGGAGAACGAGCATCCACGTCTACCTTACCAAGTCGATTCGAATCAAATTTTGAAATATTAGCTTGCCACTTCTTTTTTAGATGGAGAGATGATGCTCGGGAGTAATGTGTTTTTACATGCTCGTTGCTAGCGATTTACTATATGACAAATAGTTGACCCACTCAAAAGCGAATCAAACCCAAAATGAAATATCTCGATTCAATGAAATAGCTCGTTCAGTAGGTCAAAATAGTGAACTAAATCCAAAATTGAACACCTCAATCGAGTAGCATGTTGTACAATATTATAGTACTCCATGAACATGTTGAAAGTCAAATTAATGAACTTGTTTGATATATGCATATATCTGTTCATGTGTGGATTGTAGACAACATGTTCTCAAATTTAAATATTTGAATGCAAGTTTCTATCGAAACATGGTTTATATCAGTCTTTGACGCATAAAACGCGACCTCCCCCTCTCCCGCACTCCTATTCTCTCTCTCTCTCGCCGACAATCTTCAATTCTGTCGCACGCATCCGACACAAAAACCTTGTTGGTCCCTCTCCCTTTCTCTCCATCTCTCTCTCTCTCTCTCTCTCTCTCTCTCTCTCTTTGTGTGTGTGTTGGGGGGGGGGTCTTTCTAGTTCGCATGCATATATAAACCATCTATAGGTCTCTATCGCACACTATGTATGATACTCTAGCTAGTCCAAGCTAGATATCTTGGGTGCACTCATCGTACGCACACAAATTCCTTGGCTCTTTGCCCATAACTCACTCACGCACCACCATGTCGTCTCGGAGCTCTTCCCCCCCCCCTCTCTCAAAGTCTCCATCCACCTGGGTCACACATACACATGCATATCTCACTCGCACTCGATAGGCCCATCTAAAACTCTATCTCTCTCCCTCGTTCTCTCTCCATCTCACACGCACACACACACACAATCTCATGCCTAGCTAGCCAAGTATGATGGTCTCTCACTCAATTGTAGGCACACGCAGTCCCCCCTATATGTATATGACTAGCTAATCTTAGTCTCCATCACAAACATGTGCATGGTCTATCTCGATTTCTCTTGAGGCATCTTTCTACCGCGCACGCACTCCCTCGATCTCCCACCCATATAGTCCCCTCACGATCTCGAGGGGATCTCTCTATCACAAACACACCCTCTCTCCCTCCCCATGCGTCCATGCCATCCATGTGTCCCTCTCGACCTTTTTTCCTTGTTGGCCAAACCTCTATTGGGCATGTGCTACAGGGGTGTTTCTCTCCGTTGCAAACAATCACACACTAGCTATCTTCGTGTTCGCCTCGCTTTTCCATCTCGGAGATGCATGCATGATATGTTCGCATAAGAAACGAAAAAAAAACACTCTCTCTCTAATTTATCATTTGTTGTAACTTTCTCTTTCACACACATACTCTTTTTGCACACTTACTCATTCTCCTTCACACGCACTTGATCTATCTCGACCGAGGCACTCTCCTCGGTCCATAGCATATAGATTTATTGAAAAGTCAAACATCACAAAGTTTGACCATGTACGTGGAGAAAAAGAATAACGTTTAGTACGGCAAACATATACCATTAGATTCACCATGAGATGTAGTTTTGTATGATGTATCTTTGGTATTGTAGATATAAATAACATTTGCGTAAACCTGGTCAAAGTTTCCAAAGTTTAACTTCTAAAAAATTTACATGCACTACATTATCGAGCGGATGGGATATCTTTTCCCCCTCTCAGCTATCTGACGCACCACTCAGCCTTATCGGGGCTCCTCAATCTCTCTCAAACTTTATTGGTCAGTTCGGTTCGTGACCTGACCCTCATGCCTTGATGGCCGGTACTGCCTGGCATGGACGTGAAATGTAAAATATTTCTGCCTGGCCAGGCTTGTGTGGTGCTGAAGTGTTTGGTTCATGCCTGGGCCAGGCAAAGCATCAACATCCCATCAATCAATCCATGCATCAATTATATAATGCTAATATCCATCCATGTTGCTGTTAGCCTTGTAGCCACACGACGAGGCACGGTCAGGCGTTCGAAATCGGTCGCTGGGCGGGCTACTGCGATGTCGGAGTTCAGCCGGGCAAATTAAAGTGCAAGGAACCCAGCAAGGCAGGCTTTCTTTTTCACAGGGTAGCAACCAAACAAGCGTGCATGAAATCCAGCCACAACCCTAGGCGGGCAAAAGATGCTCGGGGCGCAAGCCAAACTTGCCTTATATCTCCCTGGTTCACACATACACATGTCTGCTTCGCGCTATACATATAGACCCATCCAACACTCTCCGCCCTTGTTCTCTCTCCATGTGACACGCACGCCCCTAAGTACCATAATCCCTCACTCCATCATAGGCTCTGTTTGGATCCATGGGTTAGAGTTAGTTTGGGTTAGTTTGGAGTCAACTAACCCAAAAAGATCCAAACAGGAGGGTTTGTTTGGGTTAGATGCATCTAACCCATCCAAAAAAACTAACCCATCCAAGAGGTGCTTATTTGGGTTAGTTCTTCTCGGGACCACTAATAAACACTTATTTCTCTCGCTCTCCCCGCAGCAGATCCCTCCCCACTTCCTTGAAGCTTCTCGTCCTCTCCCTCCCTCCCTCTCGCACCGCCCGTGAAGGTGCCTCGCCATATCCGCGCTCCATCTAACCCTGCCATCCAAACACCTCTTTACTTAGAGTTAGTTCAGGGTTAGTTCAGGGTTAGAATCTAACTCTAACCTCTAACTGAGTTAGAGTATCCAAACAGGGCCATAGGCGCAAGCACTCCCCCCTCCTAAGTATGATTATCTCTTACTAGCCATCAGGAACACACGTATTGTCTCCTTCCATCCATACGTCTATCTCGATATCTCTCGGGGCATCTTCTATCGCGCACACAACTTGTCACTCGATCTCCCACCCATATAATCACATCACGATCTCCAGGGGATCTCTCTATGACAAACATACACTCTCTCCTCCCCATGTCTGCATTTTCTCCGTACGTCTCTCTCGACCTCTCTCCCTTGTTTGTCAGACCCCTCTTGGCCACGTTCTAGGGGTCTTGCTCTGCCGGTTCCAAACAACCACACACTATCTCCTCACCTTGCCTCCGTTCTCGAAGATGCTTGTGTGATATGTTTGCATAAGACACGCATGCTTTTTCTCTACTTTTATCGTGTGTTGTCCATGTCTCTTTCACACACGCACACACACTTTTCTCTCTCTCTCTCTCTCTCTCTCTCTCTCTCTCTCTCTCTCTCTAGTTAGGGACTCTGTCACGTCCATAAGCATATGGATGTTTTGAAAAGTCAAACCTCAGAAAAGTTTGACCAGGTATATGTGGAGAAAAACATTTACATCTGGAATGATCATTAGATTCATCACAACATGTACTTACTTCATACTATCATTTATTTTTGGTATTATAGATATAAGTAATTTGTTTATAAACTTGGTCAAAGTTTCAAAAGTTTGACTTAAAAAAAATGTTGGAACTACATTATAGAATGGAGGGAGTAGCTCTTTCTCTCTCTCTGCTATCTCTCACGGGCCTCCCCTCTCACTCGAACTCTCTATACCGACGGATTATATGCTCATTGTGTCAGCGTATAGCTCTGTATATTGTTTAGTTGACCGGTCAACCAATCCACATGCTGCCTTGTGAGCTCGTGTTCTGTATCTTCGTGTGTTGGCCCATGTGGCAGTGGGTGAAAATAAGTAAACTAGAGGCCCATCTGACACGCGGTGAAGTAAACAAAGTTGAAACCACTCGGGGTAGCACCCCGCACGCTAGTAAAGTGAGGGCGCATTGAGGACAAACTTCTTGCGCGCGAAGGACACACTCGCGCACATTTCACCACTGTGCGGCGGCATGCACAAAAGGACGCACTCGCGCGCACACCAAGCACACAACACACACCAGCACACGTGTACACCGGCGTCGCCGCCGGTTCAGATGGACGACGAGGCAGCCAACAAGCAGAGGTGGCTCGAGCCAAAACCGCATCCGGCGAGCCTGGACTTCATCAGCAGCCTCCCCAACGACATGTTGCTCGTCATCATCGGCCTCCTCCCCACCAAATCTGCCGTGCGGACCGCCCTACTCTCCCGGTGGTGGCGCCCCCTCTGGCGATGCGTCCCCCTCAACCTCACCGTCGACAGCTGCCTCTGCGACGGGGATTGCAAATGCATGGCCGCAGTCTCGAAGATCCTTTCATCGCACCCTGGGCCAGCCAGACGCCTTGACATCCGCATGTTCAGTACCAACTGCAAGGTCCAACCCAAGTTCGACGAGTGGTTCTTATCCCCCGCCCTAGATCAGCTCGAGGAGCTCAGCTTTGAAGCTGGGCGATGTAAGCTCTCTGCCGCCGTCCGTGCTCCGCCTCACGCCAACGCTGCGCGCGCCAGCTTCAGCTCTGCTATCTTCCCAGTTAATGCCGCGCCGCCCTTCTTCTCCCTCAACTCAAGCAGCTCGACCTCTTGACGTTGTCATCTCGAAGAAGGCTATGGAGCACCTGCTCCACAGTTGTCTCGCTTTCGAGTACCTTCGTCTTGAGCAGATCCACGAGTTCATTAGCCTCCACGTCGCCTCGGCGAATCTCCGATGGATTTATGTGTCTTGCTAGCCCGCAACAAGACATCAATTGGGAAGAGATCACTCCAGCTGTTCCACGTTATGGTCATTGAGAATCGCCTTTCCTTGAGAGATTGCTTGTATCGGATCTAGAAGGTCCAACAAAAATCAGGGTCATTGGCCTTTTGAAATTGACAGCGTTGGTGTACTCGTCGCCAAATTCTCGAACTCTTTATTGGATCCGTAATCGTTCGGTACAACACTCATCTTCTTCTCCGTCTTCTTGAAATTCACATTTTAAATTTCTTCTTGATGTATTTCGACCGTCTTCCGAAAATGATTCCCACAAGCTTGACCCAGGTCCATGCATACGGTGAAGATCTTAGCACTAAAATCTATCGCCCAAATCTGGATCAAGTTGTTGGATTCCTTACATGCTTTCCGTGCGGAGAAGCTACTCAACGAGTGAAACTTCTTTCCTATAAGTAAGCGGTAACCACAACGTAGCTCAATTTTTCATAATTTTCCCAAATTACGATGACAAGTGCAGTGTTCAAAACTGCATCTACGCACCGCACCGAAAGAAATGTTTTAGTATTTTTCTCACGTGATCACCTGCATCGTTTTTATGATGTACTACTATAGTAGCCTAGGCTAGTCATAGTGGAAAGTAACTTAGACTACTCCAGTAACTCTATGGTTACCCTAAGAGCAAGTACTACCTCTGTCCTGGTTTACTCTTCCAATTTTGTAGTATCAAAATTTGACCATAGATTTAACTGACAAAATGTTAATGCATGTCACTAAGTACTATATAGTTGGATTCGTATTTGAATATAATTTCAAATGGTGTAATTTTTAGTGACATGCATTGGCATTTTCTTAGGTAAATCTATGGTCAAAATTTTATACTAAATACGAGGTAGTATTCCCTCCGTCCCAAAATTCTTGTCTTACATTTGTTTAGATACGGATGTATCTAACACTAAAATGTAACTAGATACATCCATACTTAGAAAAATTTAAGACAATAATTTTGGGACGGAGGGAGTACAAAAGTGGGCTATGTAGGCCAAAACATGTGCCAAATTCACTTATGATGCATTTGGCATCGATGCCCCCTCCATTGCTCACCTGGTGCCCCAATCTGGATCACCTTCTTTGCTCCGGTGCCAAATTAACTCACGCAATGAAAAAACACTGCGTGGGAGAGAGAGAGGACTGAGGCAATAAAAACACTTGTTTGTGAGAGTGAGAGGCTGGTGTAGTTGGTTTGAATGATTTGTTTATACATGTGGGTCTGTGTGCACAGCGGTGCCAACTCTCTCACATCGCGAGAGCGGTGCCAAAATCTTTTGATTTGACATCGATGCGTATTATGTGGCATACTTTTGCGAAATATGGCATCGGCCACATAGTGGAAGGCAAAAAATGCCCAAGCTCTTCACGTGCTCCTAGTTAAATGAGAGGAAAGAAGAGAGAGAGAGAGAGAGAGAGAGAGAGAGAGAGTGAAAAATATCACTAGCCAGCCAACCCTATCGTATGAGCGAATGATATTGGTACCTCTTGATGACACGTCAATCTTATGCAGCCAGCTGCTCTAATATGTTCTCTTCTTTTGCAGATAAAAAAAGACCCGAAAGTGAAAAATGTGTTGCACTATAACAATCTCATCGAATGCCTTGATCTCCATCTTACAGAAATTGATTTTATCGACTACCGAGCAGCACATTTGAGATTAAATTGGCCAGGTTCTTTGTTCTGGAGGCATGTGTGCTCAAGGTAATGAGGTTTGGCGTTCTCTGGCGCAACAGTGAATGGCGTGATGATCACCGCAAGCGTCTAAGCCTAAGTGACAAAGTCTCCGAAGAAGTTGAATTTGTTTTTGAAACATCAAGTGGCCAGAGACTCGAAAACTCATTTGCCCATTAGTGACTTGTCAGGGCGGTGGATTTTAGTTTGTACGATAATGCTGCATCCACCTAAAGTAACGAAAGTTCTTACGTAAACTTCCTAGTACTTCCCTCTTCATAGGTGCAGCATTACTCCTAACATTTGTAATATCAGTTTGAAACTTGTAATATTGTCGTGTCTTATTCCTGCGTTTTCAAAATCCTGCGAATCAAACAGGTCCTGAGTAGGTGATGATGTTGTGCCTCCCATCTTTCACCAATAGCCGTCGGGTCAAGATCTGACGCATACAAACCAAGCTTCTCCATTTTTGCAAAAAGATGGCCGCACTTGTTCCCTATTTACAAACAACTCCTTGTCTCCCACAATCAGCACTTGTTCCAAGGCCGTGGAAAAATTTGGCGCGATGGCCGCTGCCGGAGCCGTCCACCCCCAATCTTGTTGTTCCGTGCAATGCACGGGCATCTACGCACGGGAAATTATGTCGAACAGGGCTAGTTGTAAGCAGGCTAGCTCTACAGCCATTATGATAGTGACTACAGACGGTGAGGCTGACTATGGTTTGCCGAACACGGCGCCTATACTCAGGTGTCATCTCCGGCGCAGGGTCTTGTCACTTCACTGTGAGGAGCATCACGTAATAATTTGACCAACGGGTAGTACAGTGCTAGTACTCCTACTACTACATTGGTAGTACTACGACTAGTACTAGTAGCACCACCGTATGGATTTAGGAGTACTACCACGTCCATCTGGATTTTAGTATTTGACTAGCAATATCTAGTACTAGTCCCTCTGTAAATAAATACATGGTGTTTTATTCCTATGGGCGAGAGAACTTAATGTTTTTTTGCTAACTAGAGTACTAATAGGATTACATGGAATGAACTAAACACTGCATGTCATGTTTGGTAGTCTCAAGTCATTGAAAGCATGCATGGCCCACATCTCTCATTGGTTGATATGTCACGAAATAAGAAACAAGGAGGGAGTTAATGCATCGTGCCTAAGTGTTTTGGGATTATTTGGTTTTCCTAAGGTGACTTACACAACATTTTTGTTTACATGCATTAAAATTTTATTAGTTAGATCAAAGGTCAAAACTTGGCGCAAAATGCAAAGGGGACCAATAAACCAGTAAACATGAAACTTCTCTCGTTTGGCCCCAACTAGAGGTCCGGTGAGATGACTATACTGCACCGGCATGGAGCGGGACGCAGCTTCATTGACTTACGACAACTGCCTTTGGGTGAATGACACGTGGGCCCAGCGGGTGGCTGGCCCACCTATCATACAGCCAAAGGCAGGTGCAGTAGAGGGCCGAGGAGCAGTACGAAATCCTGCGCACCTGCGCACGCTAACCAAAGGAAAGAGTGATCACTTGAATCGCAAAATCAGTTGACTAGAAGCTAAGCTAGACCCATGGAGGCGATGAGCGCGAGCATCAGCCGGCTGTGCCAGATGGTCCACGACGCCAGCCTGCGGCCCGGCACCGAGGAACGTCTCTAGGTAGTATTGCTTGAGGCCGCCAGGGCAAGGGGCCGCTTGAACGACAGCTTTGTCTCCTTGTTCGACGAGGTCCTCTGTAACGCCCCGGATTCGATGCGCCAGGTATCCGCCAGTTATTCGCCGTCTTTGCCATGTCATTTTCTTGCGTGTTGCATTTTATCATGTCATCATGTGCATTTCATTTTGCATACGTGTTCGTCTCATGCATCCGAGCATTTTCCCCGTTGTCCGTTTTGCAATCCGGCACTCCTATGTCTCCCTGCGCCCCCTTTTTGCCTCTTCTTTTGTGCGGGTATTAAACATTCTCGGAATGGACCGAGGTTTGTCAAGCGGCCTTGGTATAGCACCGGTAGACCTCCTGTCAAGTTTCGTGCCATTTGGAGGTCGTTTGGTACTCCAACGGTTAACCGGGTAACCGCGAAAGCCCTCTTTGAGTTGCAGCCCAACACCCCTTCCAAAGTGGCCCAAAACCCACCAAACTCCTCTCCATGCTCTCGGTCGTTCGATCACGATCGTGTGGGCGAAAACCGCACCTCATTTGGAGTCTCCTAGCTCCCTATGCCTATATAAACACCTTCCCCTCCGAAATTCGCGGTCAAATCCCCCCCTAACCCTAGTTTTTCTCCTCTGCGCCTTGCCGGACGTGTCCGTCTGCGCCAGACGCGTCCATCCTGCTGCCACGTCGCCCGGCCAATGGCGAGGCGACACGTCACCCCGCCGCCACTCTCCTCCAACCCCGCGCCGCCACCTCACCCTCTCTCTCCTCCCACCACCTTGCCCTGGGGCCGGATCGGGCCCAGCGAGCCAGCGCCACCGCCGCCGCCCGCCTGCTGGCCGAGCCCCAAGCTCCGCCCGGCTCCTGCCGCGACTCGCCGGCGACCCCAGCGCCGCCGCCGCCCGCCCGCGCCTCCTCGGGCCTCCCGCCGCCCCTCCGCCGCCGAGCCTCCGGCCGCCCGCTCCTTCGCCCGGCCGGCCGCTGCCGTCTCGAGCTCGCCGCCGCCTGCCGCGAGCCGCCGCCTCGTCGTCCGGCCCTCCTCCGCCCGTGGCGGCTGGATCCGGTCGGATCCGGGCGGATCCGTCCGCCCCGGACCTCCCCGGCCTCCTCCCCGTCCAACTCGGGCGAGCCGCCGCCCCGTCTCCGGCCAACCTCGAGCTCCGGCCCGATCCAAATCTGGAGGGTTACTTCCCCCCCTCCGAAAAATCCACTAAGTCCCCGAAATTTGCACATTATCATGCCATATTCATCATGCCATAACTCTCTGCATATTGCTCCTTTTCGTGCGTATAATATGTCAAACTGTTCGTCTCGAAGAGTAGATCATTTCATATCATTGCATCATTTACATTTGAGCTCATCTTGTTGCCCGAAATGCTGTTAGAAGAGGGCTATGTGATGTTAGTTTGATTCTTATCGAACATGCACTTTTGTCATTTTTGTCATGATTGATGTGTGCACCCTATGAACTTGAGTCCTACATGTGTTTTGTAATATGCCATGCCATCTTTACAGGGGTGTATGCCATGTATTTTGTGATCTCTGTGGTGACTAGCACAAGCATGCAAACTTGGCTTCATGATGTTGCTGATTTCAGCCCCTTTTCTGCTGATATTTTTATGCCATGTAAACTTGATGCTACCGAGAGATCCATGCTTATTTTGAGATACTTCAGTAAGGATGTTTTGAACATATGGTTATTATCTATCCATCCATGCCCTTGTTTGAAATTATGGAGTGCCATAGCTTGAGTCAATCGAGCTCTACTTTTGCTATAAAATGTTTCCTGGCAGGTTGTTTACATGTTATTAAATTTTGCCAAGGTTGTTGTAGTTGATCCTTGCATGCTATGATGTTGTTCTTGCCATGTATAGCTTCCATGCCATGTCTTCTTATTGTGAGTTGCCTTGCCATGCCATGTATTGCTCTTTGGTGAGTGGTTCAAGCTCACCAACATGCCTACTTATTGTTGTTCCTGCCATGTATGAATCTGTATTATAACTTGCCATGTTTACATGGGTGCCATCATATCTTCTGATCCTTTTTGGCTCATGGTCAGTAAGGGACTTTTGTTCTATGCATTTAGTAGTATCATGCCATGCCTTTGTTTGCCATGCTAAGTTCCTGGAACATGTTGTTTGATAGCTCTAAACATTGCAACTTTGATGTTATTTTCGCAAAGTCCTAAGCTGTTATTATTTGCAATCTTGCCATGTCTTTTTGAGCATGTTCTAGTTGTTTCTGGAGATAGCTCAGTGTTCATGTTTTGTCATGCTTTACCTGTAAATCATGCCCATGTCTTTTTTTATTACGTCGAGATGCTGTAGTATAGTGTTTAGGTGCTTGCAATATGCCTAGTTGCTGTTTTGGACAGATTGTTGTTATGCCTTGTTTCATGTGTATGTGTTGAACCGTTGCTCCGTTTTGAGTGTGCTCTATATGAAAGTTGCTTGATTTTGCATGTAGTTTCATATTATCATGTTGCATCCTTGTTTTGAGGTGTTTGCTTGATGTTTGTATGCATTTGGCATCAATGCCATGTTTAACTTGTTTTGCTCATATCTTCTAGGCCGTAGCTCCAAACCTAATGAACTTTATATGTAACTTGACTAGAATTTCGTGTAGATCATCGTGGTGCATCTTATCATGCTGTTTAACAACTTGAACTTAAGGTTTATTCAGATCTGGACCAATTTCGAAATTTGCATATGAGGACTTACCGGAATTGTTATATGTTGTTCCCGGCCTCATTTAAACTTGCTTTGACGTGTTGTTCTTGTTTGCATCATCTTTTGCCATGAGTAGCTTCATGTAGTCTTGTCATGCATCATGCTTGTTGTGCATCATGCCTTGTTCATGTGTGGTGTGTTTACTATGTTGTGTGCTTCTTCTTGTTAGTTCTGTTTCGTTGCGATCGTGAGGATTCGTTCGTCACGCTTGGTTGGCTTCATCCGTTCGTATTCTTCATGGACTCGTTCTTCTTCCTAGCGGGATTTCAGGCAAGATGACCGCTACCGGATCTCACTACTATCATTGCTATGCTAGTTGATTCGTTCTATCGCTATCTTTGCGCTACCTATCACTGTTCCTCAAGCCTCCCAAATTGCCATGTCGGCCTCTAACCTTTTGCACCCTTCCTAGCAAACCGTTGTTTGGCTATGTTACCGCTTTGCTCAGCCCCTCTTATAGCGTTGTTAGTTGCGGTGAAGATGAAGTTTGTTCCTTGTTGGAACATGGAGATGTTGTTCCTTGTTGGAACATGTTTGCTTGTTGGGATATCACAATATCTATTGTTTAATTAATGAATCTATATATTTGGTAAAGGGTGGAAGGCTCGGCCTTATGCCTGGTGTTTTGTTCCACTCTTGCCGCCCTAGTTTCCGTCATATCGGTATTATGTTCCCGGATTTTGCGTCCCTAACGCGGTCGGGTGATTTATGGGACCCCCTTGACAGTTCGCTTTGAATAAGACTCCTCCAGCAAGGCCCAACATTGGTTTTACCATTTGCCTCACCACCACCTACATTTCCCTTGGGAGTAATTAACCCAAGGGTCATCTTTATTACAGCCCCCCCCTCGGGCCAATGCTTGTCTAAGTGTTGGTCCAAACTAGAGCACCGTGCGGGACCATCCCTTGGCAACTTGGGTTACGTCGGTACCTGTACGCTTCGCTCATCCGGTCGTGGCTCGAGGCGAGATAAGCGGCTACTATCGAGGTGTCGGCACGCCGGGAGGTCTTGCTGGTCTTGTTTTATTCTTTGTCGAAATGTCTTGTGGCCGGATTCGAGACTGATCGGGTCTTCCGGTGAGAAGGAATATCCTTCGTTGATCGCGAGAGCTTATCATGGGCTAAGTTGGGACACCCCTGCAGGGTATAAACTTTCGAGAGCCGTGCCCGCGGTTATGTGGCAGATGGTAACTTGTTAATATCCGGTTGTAGTAAACTTGAAGCAAACTCTTCTAAAATACACCAACCGTGTGCGTAACCGTGAGTGTCTCTTTTTGGGGTCGATCGAGAGGAGAACACGGTTTCTGGGTTATGTCTGATGTAAGTAGGAGTTCAGGATCACTTCTTGATCATTACTAGTTGATGACCGTTCCGCTTGCTCTCTTCTCGCTCTTATTTGCGTATGTTAGCCACCATATATGCTTAGTCGCTGCTGCAACCTCACCACTTTATCCCTTCCTTTCCCTTTAAGCTTTGCTAGTCTTGATACCCATGGTAATGGGATTGCTGAGTCCTCGTGGCTCACAGATTACTACACCAACAGTTGCAGGTACAGGTTGTGCGATGATCATGACGCGAGAGCGATGTTTGCTTGTTTGGAGTTCTTCTTCTGCTTATTCTTTGATCAGGGGATAGGTTCCAGGTCGGCAGCCTGGGCTAGCAGGGTGGATGTCGCTTGAGCTTCTGTTTATGTTGCATCCGTAGTCGGATGTTGATCTTGTATATGATGTTGATGTATTCTTGTGGCATTTGTGCCTTATGTATGTATCCCCATCTATTATATAATGTTGATGTAATGATATCCACCTTGCAAAAGCGTTTCAATATGAGGGTCTATCCTTGGTGGGACCTTCGAGTTCCTTTTGGATAGGGTCGCATATTGGGCGTGACAAGTTGGTATCAGAGCCTCGACCGACCCTAGGAGCCCCCTTGATTGATCGTGTAGTTTGGCCGCAGTTGAGTCTAGAAGAAAACTGATTTCTGAGCCTAGTTATATCGGAGAGTAGGAATTCTTTTTACTCCTCAGCCTCTTTGTCGCTCTGGTGAGGAATCTTGACGTAGGTGTTTTGAATTACTTCTCTTCCCCTTCAAATTTTTCTTTAGGATCACGCAGTTGGTTTTCCGATCGTTGGCCCTCAGCTCTTTTCATCCGGTGCATTTCTCGTCAAGTTGACTCGACCATCTTCATCTTTGCCAATTTCAATCCTCAGTTCTTCCTCCGACGTCATTGCTTTTCCTTGTCCTAAGTTGTCCTTGTTTTCCCACCCGCCCTCCCTTCCTCTTGAAACCGGAGTCCGTAATCGAGTATCCATCCTACTCGTGTGAAGTTTTTGCTCTCTCTCCTCAATGATTTCAACCGGTGTTTTCTCTTCAAATTGTTCGTCGGTTTCCCCTTCCAAGTTGCCTTTGTTTTCCCGCCCTCCCACCCTTTTTCTTCCCGGAGTCTGACTCTCTCTCGACCAGCTATCTAATTCGTGCGGAACCGCTTCAGTCTTTCGTAAATTATTTCAACCGGTGAATTCTCGTCTCGGTGGACATTCTTCATCTCTTTTTCTTCTCCGGTGGATTCAATTCCATTTTTCGGTATTGATGATATTCTTTCCTCAGCTCAAATATTTCCCTTTGCTCGTTCGCCTCTCGCCAGTTTATCATTCCGGAGTTCGGAAGACATATCAGGAGATTCGTCTGTGTTCTAATTAATTCGAGGTTGTCACCTCAGTCAAATATTTCAGTTCTTCCGGTGCATCATCTATCGGTTCAACATCCCTTTCCAACGGTGTTTTCTTTTAGTGGGCCCTAACCCACAGGACTTTTCCCAGGATCTTACCTGACTCTTCTAATTTCCCCGGAGTTATTCTCAATTCTTTTCAAGTTGTGACGTAAGAATGGATTCCATCAGTCACATGCCTTCTCCAAGATCGATTTCAAATTCTTCCATAGTTGGCTCAACCTCTTCGCTTTTTCATTCTCCCGGAGTATCTCAATAATTTTGGTGGTGTTTCTCGTCGTCATTTGAAGATCGAAGAAGAGTCTTTCCTCTAAATCTTGTCTGTTCTCTCGAAGATTCGTGGTTCTAGCTTCATGCTATCCTCTCAAATTATTCCGTTTGTCAGATATTCTTTCTTACCCATCCGGAGTATTTCAGGTGTTGCTTTCCCTCTCGATCATCCGGAGGCCATCTTTTCGAAAGATTTCTTCATTCTAAGTTTTCAAATTCGTTCTCCAATTATTCTATATCCGTGCCCCTTCGTTCGTCTCAATATTCTTTCGGTGCTTTGTTCAAGTGTTCTTTAATCAGCTCATGATCTCTTTGTTCTTTTGAATCTAAATCCCCTCAAGCATATTTGTTCTTCGAATTCTTCCCGGTGATTCATTCTCTTTCATCAGTCAGTTTTGAATTCTTACGGTGGTTCGTTCAAGATTCTTTTTCCTTGATTATCATATTAATTCATTCGTTCTTTCAATCCTACCGGTGGTTCATGAAGACCTTCTCAAGTTTGCGATATGTCACTTCTCAATTCTTTTTCAAGAAGAATAAGTAATATGCAAAATCCATTGCTTGTCATCAATTTAATTTGATGAAGGATAAGCATACAATAAATCTTATTCTTATTTCAAAGTGAGTAATCCTTTTTTTTCGGAGTTTGTTCTTGTTGAATAAATTCTAGATCCAAGTGTTTTCATCTTTTCTTTTCCGGACTTCAAATTTCCCCGGCCATCTTGTCGGAACCTCCATCTAAATCATCGCAAGCTTTAATCTTATTCTTTCATCCTTTATTCTATCTCATCATCTTTTTGTTACCGGAGTTCTTCACGGTGGTTCTTCAGGATTTAATTCATTCTTCAAGAGCTCATCAGGTGTCATTCCATCTTCTCAAGTTCAAATTCTATTCCTTCCATGTTTCAGCCGGAGTGCTACCTAAATCGTTTCAGTCTTATTCGTTTCTTTTTCTCATTCTAGCCACTCCGGTTAGAACGAGTGGTTTCTTAGTCTATCTGATTCCGTGAGCTTTCCATTCTCGTCATTCTCGTCATTCCTCTCGTTTTCTCGAGTGCTCTCGATTCTTTGCTTCTTCTCTTGAGTTCTTGTTTCACCTCATCCCTTTTTCCCTTCCGTCTCGGTCCTAAGATCTCGGGACGAGATCTCTTGTTAGTGGAGGAGTGTTGTAACGCCCCGGATTTGATGCGCCAGGTGTCCGCCAGTTATTCGCCGTCTTTGCCATGTCATTTGCTTGCGTGTTGCATTTTATAATGTCATCATGTGCATTTCATTTTGCATACGTGCTCGTCTCATGCATCCGAGCATTTTCCCCGTTGTCCGTTTTGCAATCCGGCACTCCTATGTCTCCCTGCGCCCCCTTTTTGCCTCTTCTTTTGTGCGGGTATTAAACGTTCTCGGAATGGACCGAGGTTTGTCAAGCGGCCTTGGTATAGCACCGGTAGACCGCCTGTCAAGTTTCGTGCCATTTGGAGGTCGTTTGGTACTCCAATGGTTAACCGGGTAACCGCGAAAGCCCTCTTTGAGTTGCAGCCCAACACCAAAGTCCTCTCCATGCTCTCGGTCGTTCGATCACGATCGTGTGGGCGAAAACCGCACCTCATTTGGAGTCTCCTAGCTCCCTATGCCTATATAAACACCTTCCCCTCCGAAATTCGCGGTCAAATCCCCCCCTAACACTAGTTTTTCTCCTCTGCGCCGCGCCGGACGTGTCCGCCCGTGCCGGACAGGTCCATCCCGCTGCCACGTCGCCCGGCCAATGGCGAGGCGACACGTCACCCCGCCGCCGCTCTCCTCCAACCCCGCGCCGCCACCTCACCCTCTCTCTCCTCCCACCACACCCGGCGGCCCTGGACCCGGATCGGGCCCAGCGTGCACAGCCGCCGCCGCCGTCCGCCCGGCTGGCCCGAGCCCCAAGCTCCGCCCGTCTCCTTTCCGCACCTCGCTGGCGACCCCGAAGGCCGCCGCCCGCCCGGCGGCGTGCTCCGCCGCCGCCCAGTAGCGCCTCCTCGGCCTCCCGCCGCCCGGGAGCCGCCGCCCCTCGCCGCCGAGCCTCCGGCCGCCCGCTCCTTCGCCCGGCCGACGCGCCGTCCGAGCTTCGCCGCAGCTGGCGAGCCGCCCGCCTCGTCGTCGGCCCTGCTCCGCCCGGCCGGGCTGGATCCGGTCGGATCCGGCGGATCCGTCCGCCGGACCTCCCGGCCTCCTCCCGTCCAACTCCGGCGAGCCGCCCGTCTCCGGCCAACCTCGAGCTCGGCCCGATCCAAATCTGAGGTTGACTTCCCCCCTCGAAAAATCCACTAAGTCCCCGAAATTTGCACATTATCATGCCATATTCATCATGCCATAACTCTCTGCATATTGCTCCTTTTCGTGCGTATAATATGTCAAACTGTTCGTCTCGAAGAGTAGATCATTTCATATCATTGCATCATTTACATTTGAGCTCATCTTGTTGCCCGAAATGCTGTTAGAAGAGGGCTATGTGATGTTAGTTTCAGATTCTTATCAGAACATGCACTTTTGTCATTTTTGCCATGATTGATGTGTGCACCCTATGAACTTGAGTCCTACATGTGTTTTGTAATATGCCATGCCATCTTTACAGGGGTGTATGCCATGTATTTTTGTGATCTCTGTGGTGACTAGCACAAGCATGCAAACTTGGCTTCATGATGTTGCTGATTTCAGCCCCTTTTCTGCTGATATTTTTATGCCATGTAAACTTGATGCTACCGAGAGATCCATGCTTATTTTGAGATACTTCAGTAAGGATGTTTTGAACATATGGTTATTATCTATCCATCCATGCCCTTGTTTGAAATTATGGAGTGCCATAGCTTGAGTCAATCGAGCTCTACTTTTGCTATAAAATGTTTCATGGCAGGTTGTTTACATGTTATTCAATTTTGCCAAGGTTGTTGTAGTTGATCCTTGCATGCTATGATGTTGTTCTTGCCATGTACAGCTTCCATGCCATGTCTTCTTACTGTGAGTTGCCTTGCCATGCCATGTATTGCTCTTTGGTGAGTGGTTCAAGCTCACCAACATGCCTACTATTGTTGTTCCTGCCATGTATGAATCTGTATTATAACTTGCCATGTTTACATGGGTGCCATCATATCTTGATCCTTTTTGGCTCATGGTCAGTAAGGGACTTTTGTTCTATGCATTTAGTAGTATCATGCCATGCCTTTGTTTGCCATGCTAAGTTCCTGGAACATGTTGTTTGATAGCTCTAAACATTGCAACCTGATGTTATTTTCTGCAAAGTCCGAAACTGTTATTATTTGCAATCTTGCCATGTCTTTTGAGCATGTTCTAGTTGTTTCGGAGATAGCTCAGTGTTCATGTTTTGTCATGCTTTACCTGTAAATCATGCCCATGCCTTTTGTTATTACGTTGAGATGCTGTAGTATTGTGTTTAGGTGCTTGCAATATGCCTAGTTGCTGTTTTGGACAGATTGTTCTTATGCCTTGTTTCATGTTTATGTGTTGAACCGTTGCTCCGTTTTGAGTGTGCTCTATATGAAACTTGATTGATTTTGCATGTAGTTTCATATTATCATGTTGCATCCTTGTTTTGAGGTGTTTGCTTGATGTTTGTATGCATTTGGCATCAATGCCATGTTTAACTTGTTTTGCTCATATCTTCTAGGCCGTAGCTCCAAACCTAATGAACTTTATATGTAACTTGACTAGAATTTCGTGTAGATCATCGTGGTGCATCTTAACTTGCTGTTTAACAACTTGAACTTAAGGTTTATTCAGATCTGGACCAATTTCGAAATTTGCATATGAGGACTTACCGGAATTGTTATATGTTGTTCCCGGCCTCATTTAAACTTGCTTTGACGTGTTGTTCTTGTTCGCATCATCTTTTGCCATGAGTAGCTTCATGTAGTCTTGTCATGCATCATGCTTGTTGTGCATCATGCCTTGTTCATGTGTGGTGTGTTTACTATGTTGTGTGCTTCTTCTTGTTAGTTCCTGTTTCGTTGCGATCGTGAGGATTCGTTCGTCCACGCTTGGTTCGGCTTCATCCGTTCGTATTCTTCATGGACTCGTTCTTCTTCCTAGCGGGATTTCAGGCAAGATGACCGCTACCCTGGATCTCACTACTATCATTGCTATGCTAGTTGATTCGTTCTATCGCTATGCTGCGCTACCTATCACCTGTTCCTCAAGCCTCCCAAATTGCCATGTCAGCCTCTAACCTTTTGCACCCTTCCTAGCAAACCGTTGTTTGGCTATGTTACCGCTTTGCTCAGCCCCTCTTATAGCGTTGTTAGTTGCAGGTGAAGATGAAGTTTGTTCCTTGTTGGAACATGGAGATGTTGTTCCTTGTTGGAACATGTTTGCTTGTTGGGATATCACAATATCTATTGTTTAATTAATGAATCTATATATTTGGTAAAGGGTGGAAGGCTCGGCCTTATGCCTGGTGTTTTGTTCCACTCTTGCCACCCTAGTTTCCGTCATATCGGTATTATGTTCCCGGATTTTGCGTCCCTAATGCGGTCGGGTGGTTTATGGGACCCCCTTGACAGTTCGCTTTGAATAAGACTCCTCCAGCAAGGCCCAACATTGGTTTTACCATTTGCCTCACCACCACCTACATTTCCCTTGGGAGTAATTAACCCAAGGGTCATCTTTATTACAGCCCCGGGCCAATGCTTGTCTAAGTGTTGGTCCAAACTAAACACCGTCTTGGGACCATCCCTTGGCAACTTGGGTTACGTCGGTACTGTCGACGCGCTCATCCGGTCGTGGCACGAGGCGAGATAGCGGCTACTATCGAGGTGTCGGCACGCCGGAAGTCTTGCTGGTCTTGTTTTATTGCTGTCGAAATGTCTTGTAGCCGGATTCGAGACTGATCGGGTCTTCCGGGAGAAGGAATATCCTTCGTTGATCGCGAGAGCTTATCGTGGGCTAAGTTGGGACACCCTGCGGGTATAAACTTTCGAGAGCCGTGCCCGCGGTTATGTGGCAGATGGGAACTTGTTAATATCCGGTTGTAGTAAACTTGAAGCAAACTCTTCTAAAATACACCAACCGTGTGCATAACCGTGAGTGTCTCTTTTTGGGGTTGATCGAGAGGGGAACACGGTTTCTGGGTTATGTCTGACGTAAGTAGGAGTTCAGGATCACTTCTTGATCATTACTAGTTGACGACCGTTCCGCTTGCTCTCTTCTCGCTCTTATTTGCGTATGTTAGCCACCATATATGCTTAGTCGCTGTTGCAACCTCACCACTTTATCCCTTCCTTTCCCTTTAAGCTTTGCTAGTCTTGATACCCATGGTAATGGGATTGCTGAGTCCTCGTGGCTCACAGATTACTACACCAACAGTTGCAGGTACAGGTTGTGCGATGATCATGCCGCGAGAGCGATGTTTGCTTGTTTGGAGTTCTTCTTACGCTTCTTCTTCGATCGGGGATAGGTTCGGTCGGCAGCCTGGGCTAGCAGGGTGGATGTCGCTTGAGCTTCGTTTATGTTGCATCCGTAGTGGGATGTTGATCTTGTATATGATGTTGATGTATTCTTGTGGCATTTGTGCCTTATGTATGTATCCCCATCTATTATGTAATGTTGATGTAATGATATCCACCTTGCAAAAGCGTTTCAATATGCGGGTCTATCCTTGGTGGGACCTTGAGTTCCTTTTGGATAGGGTCGCATATTAGGCGTGTTCAAGTTAGTATCGAGCCTCGACCGACCCTAGGAGCCCCTTGATTGATCGTGTAGTTTGGCCGCAGTTGAGTCTAGAAGAAAACTGATTTCTGAGCCTAGTTATATCAGAGAGTAGGAATTCTTTTTACTCCTCGGCCTCTTCGTCGCTCTGGTGAGGAATCTTAACGTAGGTGTTTTGAATTACTTCTCTTCCCCTTCAAATTTTTCTTTAGGATCACGCAGTTGGTTTTCCGATCGTTGGCCCTCAGCTCTTTTCATCCGGTGCATTTCTCATCAAGCAGACTCGACCATCTTCATCTTTGCCAATTTCAATCCTCAGTTCTTCCTCCGACGTCGTTGCTTTTCCTTGTCCGAAGTTGTCCTTGTTTTTCCCACCCGCCCTCCCTTCCTCTTGGAACCGGAGTCCGTAATCGAGTATCCATCATACTCGTGTGATGTTTTTGCTCTCTCTCCTCAATGATTTCAACCGGTGTTTTCTCTTCAAATTGTTCGTCGGTTTCCCCTTCCAAGTTGCCTTTGTTTTCCCGCCCTCCCACCCTTTTTCTTCCCGGAGTCTGACTCTCTCTCGACCAGCTATCTCATTCGTGCGGGACCTCTTCAGTCTTTCGTAAATTATTTCAACCGGTGAATTCTCGTCTCGGTGGACATTCTTCATCTCTTTTTCTTCTCCGGTGGATTCAATTCCATTTTTCGGTGTTGATGATATTCTTTCCTCAGCTCAAATATTTCCCTTTGCTCGTTCGCCTCTCGCCAGTTTATCATTCCGGAGTTCGGAAGACATATCAGGAGATTCGTCTGTGTTCTAATTAATTCGAGGTTGTCACCTCAGTCAAATATTTCAGTTCTTCCGGTGCATCATCTATCGGTTCAACATCCCTTTCCAACGGTGTTTTCTTTTAGTGGGCCCTAACCCACAGGTCTTTTCCCAGGATCTTACCTGACTCTTCTAATTTCCCCGGAGTTATTCTCAATTCTTTTCAAGTTGTGACGTAAGAATGGATTCCATCAGTCACATGCCTTCTCCAAGATCGATTTCAAATTCTTGTCATTGTTGGCTCAACCTCTTCGCTTTTTCATTCTCCCGGAGTATCTCAATAATTTTGGTGGTGTTTCTCGTCGTCATTTGAAGACCGAAGAAGAGTCTTTCCTCTAAATCTTGTTTGTTCTCTCGAAGATTTGTGGTTCTAGCTTCATGCTATCCTCTCGAATTATTCCGTTTGTCAGATATTCTTTCTTACCCATCCGGAGTATTTCAGGTGTTGCTTTCCCTCTCGATCATCCGGAGGCCATCTTTTCGAAAGATTTCTTCATTCTAAGTTTTCAGATTCGTTCTCCAATTATTCTATATCAGTGCCCCTTCGTTCATCTCAATATTCTTTCAGTGCTTTGTTCAAGTGTTCTTTAATCAGCTCATGATCTCTTTGTTCTTTTGAATCTAAATCCCCTCAAGAATATTTGTTCTTCTAATTCTTCCCGGTGATTCATTCTCTTTCATCAGTCAGTTTTGAATTCTTACGGTGGTTCGTTCAAGATTCTTTTTCCTTGATTATCATATTAATTCATTCGTTCTTTCAATCCTACCGGTGGTTCATGAAGACCTTCTCAAGTTTGCGATATGTCACTTCTCAATTCTTTTCAAGAAGAATAAGTAATATGCAAAATCCATTGCTTGTCATCAATTTAATTTGATGAAGGATAAGCATACAATAAATCTTCAAAGTGAGTAATCCTTTTTTTGGAGTTTGTTCTTGTTGAATAAATTCTAGATCCAAGTGTTTTCATCTTTTCTTTTCCGGACTTCAAATTTCCTCGGCCATCTCGTTGGAACCTCCATCTAAATCATCATAGCTTTAATCTTATTCTTTCATCCTTTATTCTATCTCATCATCCTTTTGTTACGGAGTTCTTCACGGTGGTTCTTCAGATTTAATTCATTCTTCAAGAGCTCATCAGGTGTCATTCCATCTTCTCAAGTTCAGATTCTATTCCTTCCATGTTTCAGCCGGAGTGCTACCTAAATCGTTTCAGTCTTTTTCGTTTCTTTTTCTCATTCTAGCCACTCCGGTTAGAACGAGTGGTTTCTTAGTCTATCTGATTCCGTGAGCTTTCCATTCTCGTCATTCTCGTCGTTCCTCACGTTTTCTCGAGTGCTCTCGATTCTTTGCTTCTTCTCTTGAGTTCTTGTTTCACCTCATACCTTTTTCCCTTCCGTCTCGGTCCTAAGATCTCGGGACGAGATCTCTTGTTAGTGGAGGAGTGTTGTAACGCCCCGGATTCGATGCGCCAGGTGTCCGCCAGTTATTCGCCGTCTTTTCCATGTCATTTGCTTGCGTGTTGCATTTTATCATGTCATCATTTGCATTTCATTTTGCATATGTGTTCGTCTCATGCATCCGAGCATTTTCCCCGTTGTCCGTTTTGCAATCCGGCACACCTATGTCTCCCTGCGCCCCCTTTTTGCCTCTTCTTTTGTGCGGGTATTAAACGTTCTCGGAATGGACCGAGGTTTGTCAAGCGGCCTTGGTATAGCACCGGTAGACCGCCTGTCAAGTTTCGTGCCATTTGGAGGTCGTTTGGTACTCCAACGGTTAACCGGGTAACCGCGAAAGCCCTCTTTGAGTTGCAGGCCAACACCCCTTACAAAGTGGCCCAAAACCCACCAAAGTCCTCTCCATGCTCTCGGTCGTTCGATCACGATCGTGTGGGCGAAAACCGCACCTCATTTGGAGTCTCCTAGCTCCCTATGCCTATATAAACACCTTCCCCTCCGAAATTCGCGGTCAAATCCCCCCCTAACCCTAGTTTTTCTCCTCTGCGCCGCGCCGGACGTGTCCGCCACCGCCGAACGCATCCATCACGCTGCCACGTCGCCCGGCCAATGGCGAGGCGACACGTCACCCCGCCTCCGCTCTCCTCCAACCCCGCGCCGCCACCTCACCCTCTCTCTCCTCCCACCACCCGCGGCCCTGGGACCCGGATCGGGCCCAGCGAGCCAGCGCCGCCGCCGCCGTCCGCCCGGCTGGGCCGAGCCCCAAGCTCTGCCCGGCTCCTGCCGCACTCGCCCGGCGACCCCAGCGCCGCCGCCCGCGCGGCGCGTGCTCCGCCGCCGCCCGGCGCGCCTCCTCGAACCTCCCGCCGCCCGGACCCGCCGCCACTCCGCCGCCCGAGCCTCCGGCCGCCCGCTCCTCGCCCGGCCGGCCGGCGCCGTCTGAGCTTCGCCGCCGGCGCGCCGCCGCCTCGTCGTCGCCCTGCTCCGCCCGCCGGCGCTGGATCCGGTCGGATCCGGGCGGATCCGTCCGCCTCGGACCTCCCCGGCCTCCTCCCCGTCCAACTCCGGCGAGCCGCCGCCCCATCTCCGGCCAACCTCGAGCTCCGGCCCGATCCAAATCTGGAGGTTGACTTCCCCCCCTCCGAAAAATCCACTAAGTCCCCGAAATTTGCAAATTATCATGCCATATTCATCATGCCATAACTCTCTGCATATTGCTCCTTTTCGTGCGTATAATATGTCAAACTGTTCGTCTCGAAGAGTAGATCATTTCATATCATTGCATCATTTACATTTGAGCTCATCTTGTTGCCCGAAATGCTGTTAGAAGAGGGCTATGTGATGTTAGTTTCAGATTCTTATCAGAACATGCACTTTTGTCATTTTTGCCATGATTGATGTGTGCACCCTATGAACTTGAGTCCTACATGTGTTTTGTAATATGCCATGCCATCTTTACAGGGGTGTATGCCATGTATTTTGTGATCTCTGTGGTGACTAGCACAAGCATGCAAACTTGGCTTCATGATGTTGCTGATTTCAGCCCTTTTCTGCTGATATTTTTATGCCATGTAAACTTGATGCTACCGAGAGATCCATGCTTATTTTGAGATACTTAAGTAAGGATGTTTTGAACATATGGTTATTATCTATCCATCCATGCCCTTGTTTGAAATTATGGAGTGCCATAGCTTGAGTCAATCGAGCTCTAGTTTTGCTATAAAATGTTTCATGGCAGGTTGTTTACATGTTATTCAATTTTGCCAAGGTTGTTGTAGTTGATCCTTGCATGCTATGATGTTGTTCTTGCCATGTACAGCTTCCATGCCATGTCTTCTTACTGTGAGTTGACTTGCCATGCCATGTATTGCTCTTTGGTGAGTGGTTCAAGCTCACCAACATGCCTACTTATTGTTGTTCCTGCCATGTATGAATCTGTATTATAACTTGCCATGTTTACATGGGTGCCATCATATCTTGATCCTTTTGGCTCATGGTCAGTAAGGGACTTTTGTTCTATGCATTTAGTAGTATCATGCCATGCCTTTGTTTGCCATGCTAAGTTCCTGGAACATGTTGTTTGATAGCTCTAAACATTGCAACCTGATGTTATTTTCTGCAAAGTCCGAAACTGTTATTATTTGCAATCTTGCCATGTCTTTTTGAGCATGTTCTAGTTGTTTCTGGAGATATCTCAGTGTTCATGTTTTGTCATGCTTTACCTGTAAATCATGCCCATGCCTTTTGTTATTACGTTGAGATGCTGTAGTATAGTGTTTAGGTGCTTGCAATATGCCTAGTTGCTGTTTTGGATGATTGTTCTTATGCCTTGTTTCATGTTTATGTGTTGAACCGTTGCTCCGTTTTGAGTGTGCTCTATATGAAACTTGCTTGATTTTGCATGTAGTTTAATATTATCATGTTGCATCCTTGTTTTGAGGTGTTTGCTTGATGTTTGTATGCATTTGGCATCAATGCCATGTTTAACTTGTTTTGCTCATATCTTCTAGGCCGTAGCTCCAAACCTAATGAACTTTATATGTAACTTGACTAGAATTTCGTGTAGATCATCGTGGTGCATCTTTACTTGCTGTTTAACAACTTGAACTTAAGGTTTATTCAGATCTGGACCAATTTCGAAATTTGCATATGAGGACTTACCGGAATTGTTATATGTTGTTCCCGGCCTCATTTAAACTTGCTTTGACGTGTTGTTCTTGTTTGCATCATCTTTTGCCATGAGTAGCTTCATGTAGTCTTGTCATGCATCATGCTTGTTGTGCATCATGCCTTGTTCACGTGTGGTGTGTTTACTATGTTGTGTGCTTCTTCTTGTTAGTTCCTGTTTCGTTGCGATCGTGAGGATTCGTTCGTCCACGCTTGGTTCGGCTTCATCCGTTCGTATTCTTCATGGACTCGTTCTTCTTCCTAGCGGGATTTCAGGCAAGATGACCGCTACCCTGGATCTCACTACTATCATTTCTATGCTAGTTCATTCGTTCTATCGCTATGCTGCGCTACCTATCACTGTTCCTCAAGCCTCCCAAATTGCCATGTCAGCCTCTAACCTTTTGCACCCTTCCTAGCAAACCGTTGTTTGGCTATGTTACCGCTTTGCTCAGCCCTCTTATAGCGTTGTTAGTTGCAGGTGAAGATGAAGTTTGTTCCTTGTTGGAACATGGAGATGTTGTTCCTTGTTGGAACATGTTTGCTTGTTGGGATATCACAATATCTATTGTTTAATTAATGAATCTATATATTTGGTAAAGGGTGGAAGGCTCGGCCTTATGCCTGGTGTTTTGTTCCACTCTTGCCACCCTAGTTTCCGTCATATCGGTATTATGTTCCCGGATTTTGCGTCCCTAATGCGGTCGGGTGGTTTATGGGACCCCCTTGACAGTTCGCTTTGAATAAGACTCCTCCAGCAAGGCCCAACATTGGTTTTACCATTTGCCTCACCACCACCTAGATTTCCCTTGGGAGTAATTAACCCAAGGGTCATCTTTATTACAGCCCCCCCCCCCCGGGCCAATGCTTGTCTAATTGTTGGTCCAAACTAGAGCACCGTGCGGGACCATCCCTTGGCAACTTGGGTTACGTCGGTACCTGTACGCTTCGCTCATCCGGTCGTGCCCTGAGACGAGATACGCGCGGTTACTATCAGGGTGTCGGCACGCCGGGAGGTCTTGCTGGTCTTGTTTTATTGCTGTCGAAATGTCTTGTAGCCAGGATTCCGAGACTGATCGGGTCTTCCGGGAGAAGAATATCCTTCGTTGATCGCGAGAGCTTATCATGGGCTAAGTTGGGACACCCTGCGCAGGTATAAACTTTCGAGAGCCGTGCCAGCGGTTATGTGGCAGATGGGAACTTGTTAATATCCGGTTGTAGTAAACTTGAAGCAAACTCTTCTAAAATACACCAACCGTGTGCGTAACCATGAGTGTCTCTTTTCGGGGTTGATCGAGAGGAGAACACGGTTTCTGGGTTATGTCTGACGTAAGTAGGAGTTCAGGATCACTTCTTGATCATTACTAGTTGACGACCGTTGCGCTTGCTCTCTTCTCGCTCTTATTTGCGTATGTTAGCCACCATATATGCTTAGTCGCTGCTGCAACCTCACCACTTTATCCCTTCCTTTCCCTTTAAGCTTTGCTAGTCTTGATACCCATGGTAATGGGATTGCTGAGTCCTCGTGGCTCACAGATTACTACACCAATAGTTGCAGGTACAGGTTGTGTGATGATCATGACGCGAGAGCGATGTTTGCTTGTTTGGAGTTCTTCTTCTGCTTCTTTTTCGATCAGGGGATAGGTTCCAGGTCGGCACCCTGGGCTAGCAGGGTGGATGTCGCTTGAGCTTCTGTTTATGTTGCATCTGTAGTCGGATGTTGATCTTGTATATGATGTTGATGTATTCTTGTGGCATTTGTGCCTTATGTATGTATCCCCATCTATTATGTAATGTTGATGTAATGATATCCACCTTGCAAAAGCGTTTCAATATGCGGGTCTATCCTTGGTGGGACCTTCGAGTTCCTTTTGGATAAGGTCGCATATTGGGCGTGACATCCTCGTCGGTTTCCTCGACAAGTTCACCGTCGTCAAGAAGCTCGCGGACGACTTTGACATAAGCCTCCAGCCGACGCGCCCATGCATGAACGGCGCCAGAACCAAACTTCTCATTACTCTAGGCAAAATCGTTATTTTCTATCTATCGGTTGCGCCATGGAGCAGAACCAAATTTTACAAGTTACGAGTTCAAAAGGAAAAGCCTGCCGCGTTCGCATCGCACCGCCACACGGTTGGTCGACACGCCGCTCAGCGGGAATGCGTGTGGTTTTGCATTTTCACTTACAAGGGGACCGCGATTGAGCAAACCGACTATCGGCAAACCCCACCCGCCCACGCGCGATGGCTGAGAAAACAGGAGGGAGAAGAGATGGTTGTAGCACGGACTCCAAGAAAATTGGTGTCGGATGGGACTCGTGTGGGTGGCGTGTGCGTCTGCTGGGCGTGAATGCTAGTTATGTGTAACGCCCGGATTCGGCGCGCTAGGTGTCCGCCGATTATTCGCCGTTTTGCCATGTCATCATCTGCATTTCATCTGCATGTTTTTCAAAACTTGCATCCGTTCGGTTTCCCGGTTCTCTCCGTTGTCCGTTCGAGCCCGACCACACTCGCGCGCGCTTGCTGCACCTCCGAGATATTATTTTTAGTGGCATAAAATGTTCTCGGAATGGGTTGAAGCTTGGCATGTGGTCTTATTATAGTGTAGACAGGCGCCTGCCAAGTTTAAATCGCATTGAGCTCGTTTGTTAGCCCAACCGTTAAATATATAGCGGCACCGTTGCCGGTTTATTCATCGAACGTTTCGGTCTCCGAAACCGTGCCGGGTTGCATTTCTCCTCTCTCTCCTCTCAGCCCAAGCCTCTCTCTCACACAGCCCACTAGCCCACCTATCTAACCCCCTCCGCTCCGGACCGTCCAATCGAGATCGAACGGCTTCAAAACGGAGCTAATCCCCTAACCCTAGCCCCCCTTTCCTATTTAAACACCTCCCCTTGCCAGATTTAGAAGCCTAGCTTCCCCTACCTCTAGCCTCCCACCTCCCTCTTCGAAATCCGCGCAACCAGCCACATCCAACCGCCTCCCCCTCGTTTTCCGGCGCCATCCACCACCGTCCCGCCACTTGGCGCCACCCAACTGGCCGGCGCCTCCGCAGAAGCCTCCCTCGCCCACTCCTCATTCGCCACCGGTCCCCCGCGCTCCCCCTCAGCGCCGCAGGGCCCGCCAAGACCGGACGCAGCCCGCCAAGCCCATCCAGGGCCCGACCGCGCCCGCAGGCGCCCGACCAAGCCGCCCCGCTCCTCCCGCTCGTCGGGGATCGAGCGCGCCGCCGCCTCTCGGCCCGCCGCCGCTGCCTACTCCCTCGCCGGAGCCGCCGCTCGCGCCGCCGCCTCCTCGTCGCCAGGTCACCACCCCGTCGTTCCCTCCCTTCCCTTCTCTCTCCCTGCCTCACTCTCTCTCCTTCCCCGCAGGTCCCCGCCGCCCTTCGAACTCCGCCCGTCGCCGGCTGGCCTCGCCATCGCCGGGAACGGGTCCGCCGCGTCCAGATCCACCCGGATCCGGCCGGAGACGCCGACCCCATGGCCTCCTCCGCCCTCGCCATCCCCGTCGCATGCCGCCGCCGCCACTGCCTTCCCTCGATCCCCACTGGATCGAGGAGGACGACGACGGTACCGCCCGACCGCGTGGGCCCGCATGCGTGGCCCATCTTCCACAGGCCCGATCACCCCGTCGGCCCGATCCGCCTCTCCTCCCTCTGGGCCAGGCCCGCTAGGTGAGCAGACCGCCTAAGCCTCGCTTTATGCGAAGTATTGCTACGTTGTGCCCGTCCGTTTTTAGAAATCGGCTAAGTCCCGAATATTTTGCATAATCATTTCATGTTCATCGATCGTATCTCTGTATCCGTAGCCGTTTTGTGCGTGTAATATGTCAAATTGTTCGTCTCAACGAGTACTTCATTGCATTCCATTGCACCATATTCATTTGAGCTCATCTCGATGCCTGAATCATCGTTGCAAGAGTGCTTCATGATGTTGTGTGTTGTCATTAACAAAACTAGCTCTTTTGTCATTTTGCCATGATTGATGTGTGCATCCTATGAGGTTAGCGTCTACATGTGTTTTGATCTATGCCATGCCATCTTTACAGGTGTGTATGCCATGTATTTTTTGATCAATATGGTGACTAGCACAAGCATGCAAACTAGGTATCGTGATGTTCTTTGTTTGTCCCTGTTACTCTTTGTTATTTTGATGCCATGTAAACTTGATGCTACAGAGAGATACATGCATATTTTGAGATACTTCAGTAAGGATGTTTTGAACATATGGTTACTCTCTAGCCATTCATGCCCTTTTGCAATTATGGACTAGTCTAGCATGTCATTTTCGTGCTCTACTTTTGCTACAAAATGTTTCCTGGCAGATTGTTTACATGTTATTCAATTTTGCCAAGGTTGTTGTAGTTGATCCTTGCATGCTATGAACTTGTTCTTGCCTTGGTTTGTTTCATAAACATGTCTTCTTGATGATTCTATACTTATCTTGTCATGCAATGACTTGTGGTGAGTGAGTCAAGCTTGTTAACTAGGGTACTTGCTGTTACTGTTTTGCTAGGCTGAATCTGCTATATCATGATGCTATGTTAACCTGCTTATACAAGTCATTCTATGCATAATCTGGAGATATTCACTAAGGGTGTTTTGTTATACATGTCTTTCTCTATCCATCCATTCCATTTTTGCAATTATCGTCTGCTGTAACTTGTTCTAATCCTGCTCTCAAATTGCTAAATAATGTTGTTGTCGACTGTTAACATTAAGTTTAGTTGTTGTCATGATCGTTGCTAGTGTTCCGTGCACCCTATGAACTTTCTCTTGCCACGTTTAGCTTCATATATATGCCATCTTACTGTGAGTTGCCTTGCCATGCCATTTATTGCTCTGTAGTGAGTGGTTCAAGCTCACCAACATGCCTAGTTATCGTTGTTCCTGCCATGTATGAATCTGTCGTATAACTTGCCATGTTTACATGGATGCCATCATATCTTCTAATCCTTTTTGGCTCATGGTCAGTAAAGGACTTTTGTTCTAGGTATTTAGTAGTATCATGCCATGCCTTTGGTTGCCATGTTAAGTTCCTGTAACATGTTGTTTGATAGCTCTAAACATTGCAACCTGATGTTATTTTCTGCAAAGTCTAAACTGTTATTATTTGCAATCTTGCCATGTGTTTTTGAGCATGTTCTAGTGATTTCTGGATATATCTCAGTGTTCATGTTTTGTCATGTTTTACCTGTAATTCATGTCCATACCTTTTTTTATCATGTTGGGGTGTTGTAGCATGTTGTTTTGATGCTCGCAATATGCCTAGTTGCTGTTTTGGACAGCTTGTCCTTTAAACTTGTTTCATGTGCATGTGTTGAACCGTTGCTCCGTTTTGAGTGTGCTCTATATGAAACTTGCTTGATTTTGCATGTAGTTTCATATTATCATGTTGCATCCTTGTTTTGAGGTGTTTGCTTGATGTTTGAATGCATTTTGCATCAATGCCATGTTTCACTTGTTTTGCTCATATCTTCTAGGCCGTAGCTCCGAATCTAATGAACTTTATATGTAACTTGACTAGAATCTCGTGTAGATCATATTGGTGCATCTTAACTTGCTGTTTAACAACTTGAACATAAGGTTTATTCAGATCTGGACCAATTTCGAAATATGCATATGAGGACTTACCGGAATTGTTATATGTTGTTCCGGCCTCATTTAAACTTGCCTTGATGTGTTGCTCTTGTTTGCATCATCTCTTGTCATGAGTAGCTCCATGTAGCTTTGTCATGCATCATGTTTGTTTGTGCATCATGTCTTGTCGATGTGTGGTGTGTTTACCAGGTTGTGTGCTTCTTCTCGATAGTTCCCGTTTTCGTTGCGATCGTGAGGATTCGTTCGTCTACGCTTGGTTCGGCTTCATCCGTTCGTATTCTTCACGGACTCATTCTTCTTCCTAGCGGGATTTCAGGCAAGATGACCGTCACCTTGGATCTCATTACTATCATTGCTATGCTAGTTGCTTCGGTCTTTCGCTATGCTGCGCTACCTATCACTTGCTGCTCAAGCCTCCCAAATTGCCATGAACCTCTAACCTTTGTCACCCTTCCTAGCAAACCGTTGTTTGGCTATGTTACCTCTTTTTCTCAGCCCCTCTTATAGCGTTGCTAGTTGCAGGTGAAGATGAAGATTGCTCCATGTTGGATTATGTTTACGTTGGGATATCACAATATCTCTTATTTAATTAATGCATCTATATACTTGGTAAAGGGTGGAAGGCTCGGCCTTATGCCTGGTGTTTTGTTCCACTCTTAACACCCTAGTTTCCGTCATATCGGTATTATGTTCCCGGATTTTGCGTCCCTAACGCGGTTGGGTGATTTATGGAACCCCCTTGACAGTTCGCTTTGAATAAAACTCCTCCAGCAAGGCCCAACCTTGGTTTTACCATTTGCCTCACCACCACCTACTTTCCCTTGGGAGTAATTAACCCAAGGGTCATCTTTATTTAGCCCCCCCGGGCCAATGCTTGTCTAAGTGTTGGCCCGAACCGAGTAGACTCTGGGGCCCCTCGGGAAACTCGAGGTCTGGTTTTACTCGAGGATGTCTCATCCGGTGTTGCCTCGAGAACGAGATATGTGCAGCTCCTATCGGGATTGTCGGTAGCATCGGGCGGCTTTGCTGGTCTTGTTTTATTCTTGTCGAAATGTCTTGGAGCCGGATTCGAGACTGATCGGGTCTTCAGGGAGAAGGAATATCCTTCGTTGATCGCGAGAGCTTATCATGGGCTAAGTTGGGACACCCTGCAGGGTTTGAACTTTTGAAAGCCGTGCGGTTATGTGGCAGATGGGAATTTGTTAATATCCGGTTGTAGTAAACTTGAAGTAAACTCTTCTAAAATACACCAACCGTCGTGTAACCGTGAGTGTCTCTTTTGGGGTGGATCGAGAGGAGAACATGGTTTCGGGTTATGTCGGCGTAAGTAGAAGTTCAGGATCACTTCTTGATCATTACTAGTTGACGACCGTTCCTTTGTTTCTCTTCTCGCTCTCATTTGCGTATGTTAGCCACCATATATGCTTAGTCGCTGCTGCAACCTCACCACTTTACCCCTTCCTTTCCCTTTAAGCTTTGCTAGTCTTGATACCCATGGTAATGGGATTGTTGAGTCCTCGTGGCTCTGATTACTACACCAACAGTTGCGGTACAGGTTGCGATGATCTTGACGCGAGAGCGATGCTTAAGTGTTTTGGAGTTCTTCTTACGCTTCTTGATCGAGGATAGGTTCTGGCCGGCAGCTTTCGGCTAGCTGGGTGGATGTCCTTTGAGTTTCGTTTATGTTTCATTTGTAGTGGGATGTTGATCTTGTATGATGATGTATTCTTGTGGCATTCGTGCCTTGTATGTATCCCCATCTATTATGTAATGTTGATGTAATGATATCCACCTTGCAAAAGCGTCTTCAAGATGCACTTCTATCCTTTGTGGGACCTTCGAGTTCCTTTAGGATAGGGTCGCATCTTGGGCGTGACATTATGGCCCATGCCACCCCACTATATCGAGCCTATATTGAGGTACATAGAACAAATTTCCTGCAGTCCGTGCTCAACCCTCCTCTATCTCTCTTCTCAGCCAGCCAGCGAACGCGCGGAGCCCATCGTCTGTTTGCTCACATGTGGCCCCACATGTCAGTGAAAACGCAAGAGGACCCACTGAACCTGCACATCTTTCACCTCAACGTGCTGGTGATGAAAAACAAATCCAATAAAGATCTTCGGTGGCCACTTTTGGAGTTACTCAAGAGTAGTAAGATTCTATTTACAGTTTAACCCAAGATGCACATCTCGTGGCTTCAACTACCACTCTATTTTCTTTCATGACACGACACGGATCTTGGATGTCCCACGTGTCGGCAAAAGGAGGAAGAACCCGACCAAATCTTTGGTTGTTCTCTCGAATTAGACTTGTTGTGCTAACTTAAAAAATTTATTGTGTACTCCCTCCGTTCCAAAATACTTGACTTCCATTTGTCCAAAAATGGATGTACCTATATACTAAAACAGGTCTAGATACATATATATTTTGACAAATAGAAGGCATGTATTGTGCAACAGAGGGAGTAGAATGGATGCAAGTTTTTGTATTGCGAAGAAGAGTACATCCATATATTGATAGGCGCAATTTAGTAGATGTTCTATCACTTTTAGCTAACAGAGGCTAGAGATGAGATTAGTGCACTTGTTGATACTCCTACTAGAATAGAGGCTAGACATGAGACTAGATGCGAGGAAGCAACGTCTACTTTTTACACTCGAAGAAGAAAGAAGCACGCAAGATCGAGCCTCCGCAGATCAACAATGAATGCATCGAGAAGGCACTAATCCAACTTATAGGAGTAGTAAAATGTATTCTTGTGGTTCTTGTTTTCTTTGGCCTTGCTTTTCTAGTCAAAACTATCTTTGGAGTTCGTGCAAAATGGAGGTCCGTTTGGGGTCGTGCGTTGGAGTTGGTCTTATAAGTGGGACCGCAGTTAAGGAAACCGACTATCGGCAAACCCCCACCTCGCCCGCCGTGCGACGGCTGAAGTTAGAGAAACGACGAGATTGAAGAGATTGCTCTAGTACGGACTCCAAGAAATAATATGGTGTCGATGGAAGTCGTCTTTGGTTGCGTGTGTTGTACTCGGGCGTGAATGCTTGTTACGGCCCATGCCACCCTACTACTCCTACTACTTACTCCGACTATATAGTATCGAGGATTCGAGGTGCTGGTTACATATAGCTAACACATTAACATATGGCTACACAAGAAAACACCCGCCCGACGCCTTGAAGCATGTGAAGCTAGTACAAATAGTGTACTACTATTGTTGATTGGCCTCATCCGATAACCTGTTGCAATGCACGTACAATTATGTATTCAGAAAATATTTTTTGCCTCGTCGCACCACTCACTCGTGAGAAGCGACTCAAAGCCATTCAAAAATTTAGTAAGTTTATCACGGGCATATCATTTTATTACATACAACAGGTCATCAACCCACATCGACAACGAGGATACATTATAAATACTAAAGTTTTCACCACACAACAAATAACAAGCAATGAAATGAACTTCAACTCAACCATTCCTCGGCGTTGGAAACACTTGCTTTGAACCACAAGTGATCCTCTGGGACGGGCCATCCATTCTCGATCTGGAGACCAATGCGGGACTGATCATCCAGTGAAGCGGCCTACTATATCGATACCGTGGTAGGGAACCACCCAAATGTCCAAGGTATAGACACAGTTGCTTCTCATAAATGGTAGTAACCTTGTGTCAACAGTAGTTGGATCGCCTTTCACCATCATTGGATAGTTTTGTCCAAGGAAGGCGAGTTTTCTCCAAGACTATCAATTCTGTACTAGGGAGAAGGAGTTGGCGCTAGCACATTAGTATCCATCCGAATACCATGCAGCGGGTGTTGGAATAGGTCCGGAGAGTGCGACCATGGGAGACTACACCTGCTTCCTTAGCAGTAACATCATCGATGGGCTGTATACACACAAGAAGAGGTGATCCATCGAATTAGTTTCAGCGCCAAAGAGTATATGGGCTGCTGCGTCCTCATGCTCGTGATCATCACCATCATCATCTCCCCATTGGTTATAAAAATTTTCAAGTATAGGTGGTGGAATGTTCACGGGACCTTGGAAACACAAGAAGAAGGTTAACTAGTAAAGGAAACTTGCTAACCCGCATGCATGTGGATGAAACAATTATAATTACGGTGGAAGACAAGCGTGCGAAACTACGAGGATGCCATGCAAAACAGTGCCACGAGTGGTGGCAGCAAACACAAGGCCCTCGATTGAATTGCATCACAAGTACTCATCCGTGTACGAAACTGATTTTGAGCAATATCCATCGAGTCAAACCACCAGGGCGGCAACAAGCTTGTCGAAGATAGCAACAACTTCATAGTTGTTGTAATTCCATGAGTGGTTGGGAACTCGACAAATTGCTATCTTCTGTAGAAGACAGTCACCATGATTGTATTTCAACATGCGTACAATACCAGTGTGCTCAACCTCTGGGCAGTCTGCTGAGATTTTTGGAAGTGGAACCCGGTCACGAGTGTACAAATTCACAAGATCCCACTCGCAGTTGGACCCAATGTAAACAACCCAATATCCATTTGCGCCTACCCAAGCCTTGCCCTCAAGCGGTGGCATATTAACATCATACGTATCCTTATCAAGCGGCATAAACTTGCACAGGGCGAGGCCTCCGTCGTGACGGCGCCAGTCATCCGGGTCACAGCGAAGAATATAGGGGAGATCAAACCGCTCTTTGACTCTTGGGTTCCTTGTAATGATGTTATTAGTTGAGTCGAGAATGGGCTTGAACGAACCTGCCATGCTAGCCGAGGTGATGACGTTGCACCGATCAATGAGTTCCTCCACCACGTCATCTTTCAGATCGGGGCAAGAATAACGGGGTCTTTTGCAGCCTGTTCCCTCAATGGAGAAGACGATCGAACAATGGCAGAAGAAAGGGTGAAGGGCTGAAGGAAAATGGAGGAGGGAGAGGAAGAGCGTGCGACAACAGTTCCAAATCGAGAGGGAAAGGCGAAGAGTCGATGGACGGTTGCTAGTTTGCCATGGTTCACGAAGAGGCGCCCCGGCCTACACGTCCGTTCGGAAATACTCCTACTACTCGCCGTCGTCTCACTGATATGTTGGAACGGGGCCACATGTCAATGAAACATGGTGTGTGATTCTTCGTGCAAAATGCGATCTAGCTGCGTTGGCCCGAGGTGCCGCATTAGTTATCGACCTTTATTTTTTTAATGGCGTGTCGTTCAGTTTTGAAGCACGACTAACTGGTACTGTACGCAGAGAAAATATAAACTACTCTACCACTAGTCCACCTCCAGTACTAGTAGTATAAAAAAGATATATAGGCTGGTGCTTCAGCGCTTTCTTGCCAAGGGCTGCCCACTTGCTTCTCACACTACCACCCTCTCTCCAGATCTAAAAAAGACGGCCCCTCTCTCCCTCCTCACCGGTGGTCACAGATCCGCCGGGGAAGAAAAGGACGTGTAGCATTGACGCACTCGTCGTCGGCAACCGAGGTCACGCACTGACGACAAGGCCGTCCTCTCAGACCTAGCGCCCGCGTGGGATGGCCTCCGTCCCCAAGCCCGCTGCCGTAGTGTGTGCGGAGGACGACGACCACGAGCGAAGCCACTTCCCGCCGACCCTCAGGTATGCTACCGCTTTTTGAACCATACACTTGTTCTATTGCCCCATCTGCCACGTCGTTGCATGTGGATCTTTTTCCACTCCACCATCTTCCCAATTTGCTATCCTCGCTTCTGCTGGCCACATGAGCGAAAACCATAATTTGCACTATTAAAGGAAACCCTACTTCATGCAGACTAATCCATATGCGGGTTGAATAAGGAAAGGAAGGAGAGAGAGAGTAGGCATCAAACCCGCATCTAGGTTGAAAAGGGGAAAATCAGTAGCTAAGGAGCGACTCTCGTGTCTCTTGGTTGAAGAAGGGTAGAAAGGCAGGACAACGCAGTAGAGAATGACCTGGTCGATCGGTTTGTTGTCCTCACATAGGAAAAAGGTGGCTAAAGAGAACAAAAATGGGGCGTAATCCACATATGCTGCCTGGATATTTGTTGCTCGGGCAACCATACCTCCCTCACCACTCTGCGTCCGTGGAGGTACATCGTCTTGGTGCGCTCCTTTGTCGAATGGGCCTCCCATGCTCTTATTGCCACTTTTTTTGCTGTTAGTATAACGCTAGTAGTCAAGTCAAGCAATGCTACTTCTAAAGTGATGCCACATTTAACTAATGCTGCTCTCAATCTAATGCCACCGATAAATTTAAGCAATGCCATTTAATGTCACTGGATTATTTCAGGGTTAGCTGTTGATTGTGGATGTATTAAAGATTTTTTGGCTCTGAGTGAGCTCTTTTTTCACTTTTTTCAGTTGGAGACTTTGAGACCTTGTTGGAACCTATTTATTTGGTTTAATAAGATGGTCGTATGCTTCGCTCTGATGCAGAGGCCGGGGAGATCCCCCTTATCAAAAAAAGGCATTCTAATGCTATTGCACAGCTAGTATACCAACGATGAAACTTGTTACTACCTTTAGATTTTTGCACTGTTAATGCTTATAGATTACATACCTCACTTTCAAGTGATATGTTAATTTTTTGTACTGTGTCACCAAAATGCCAAGGCGCTGATGTCATTTTATTTTGGTTAAACTGCACAGACAATTATGAAGACAAGAGGAAAGGTCAAGAGTGGGCACCTCCTCCTCCGGTTGTTCTCTTGATTCGTTCGATCAAGTTTTTATGTTTGATCAATTATCAAGATTGGGATAGCAATTTTTAAGGTCCCCCCGAGTTCGAAATGATATTTACCTTGGAGGTACATGGTTTGCAATTTCTTTATACTGTCATTAGTTAATAATGCTAGTTACCTTCAGACTTTTGTATTTGGTTTAATGCTCATGCACAGCTAGTATACCAATGCTGAAACTTGTTACCTTTACATTTTGTATTGTTAATTCTTATAGAAACCTTCCAGTGCTAGAGTTTATTGAAATCTGTTCAGTAAAACCATTGTACTGTACCCTATAATAAACTAACTACTCTATTGTTGCACTAGCCACTGGATCAGTGTAGATTTTGACATAAATAAAGTGTGGCAAGCTTTCCCAGATATGTGCTCAAGAAAACTACTACCTGTTTTTCTAAATACTATTCGTTTGGGTACTTTAAATTGAACCGCGAAAACGTCTTATATTAAGGAACAGAGGGTGTAGAGTTCACTCAAATTATCCTAGTAAATCTAGTCACACCTTTGTTAAAATTAATGTTACATTATGTTATCGGAGGAGGTGCATATGTTTGTCTCTAATGCACATCGACTACATACGACATCATGATGTAATGTTAAGTCATTTCCTTTTATGCAGTGTCTTTGAATTGTCATGGCGGTGATGGCATTTTATTTTAGTAGAACTGCACAAAATTTGCTTAAAAGAAGAGGAAAGGTCGAGAATGGCTCAGTTTTTTAGAAAAACTATGTATGCCTTCGACATCACCGTTGTTGCTTTATTTATTCCTTCAAACAGGTGGTTAGAAACAGTCTTGCTACCTTTTCCCATTAAGAAATTGGAATGCTTATATTTGTGAGTCTATGCTTCAACTAGTGCCACTTTTATAGTAATCACACTTTCAATATCTATGCAAACAGGGATGCTTGATTTTAGTGGAGCGCACAAAAGTCCAAGCTGGTTCAATATTAGGAGCATGTTTTTCCAAACCTTTATATCCAATTGGTGGCACTATGAGCTGTTCATTACGAAGGTACATGGTTTGCTACTATCTTGCTACTCTTTTGTCTTGTCATTAGATAGTAAAACTAGTGGTTTGCATGTGAATTTATTGGCGAGGTGGACCTACATTGGAGGTGCAGGACAGGATTCAATGATTGGATGCTCAATTTGGTTGTGTCGATTTCACCTCTTCCATCACTGCGAACATGGTGTAGTATATGTTTACTAGCTGCTTGATATTTGTGTAGACAGAGATGTCGCCCGTTGCTATTTTGGTTGAACTGCACTGTGAGAATAGTATAGTCCTTGCATGCAGTGCCATTTGAAAATAGACACAAAGATTGGATAGCCACTTCATGGACTGCAGAAAAGTAGTCTTGTACTATTTCTTGGCCAACACTAGGTGCTTCATTGCTTTGGTCGATTATACAATGGGCATCATTTTGCCTAAGTTAAAGTTTGTATTCCAAAAATAGTCTCGCGGTGTGATCGAGAGAAGACCAAATCATATTACGATGGATGTTCCTCCATCATGTGTGGTTCATTCTCATGGTTCCAGCTGTTGGTGAAATCACTTACGTTTGCAAGAGGAATTGTAGACTTCACAAACAAATTTGTCTTTCGATCTGTCTTGAATGTTGGCCAAAGAAGCATCCATGTTAGTAGGAAGAACAATTGTTTTTCTAGATCTTTGCTTTTGGAGCTACATATTTGTATATGATATGTGAATCATTGAGATGCATTAACACGTTGATCTTATGTATGGGAATCGTACTAGTTAGTTTTAGTTATGACATAAGATCCAAAGTGGCTGATCTTTGCTTTTGGAGCTACATATTTGTATATGATCTATGAATCATTGAGATGCATTAACATTACTTATTTCTGTTCGCTCGGTGTTTACAAATTCTTGGTCAATCACTAGCCAGCCTACAAATGCGCTCTGGCAGTTTTATTTGCGACATAAGATGAAGTGGCAGTTTTTGAATAAAAATGCATACCTCAAGAAACCGACAAGCTACACTATCGATCCTACGGATAAAAATGCCTACCTCTGAAGAAAGCCGACAAGCTACACTATCGATCCTACGGATAAATAGCGGATCACGCACGTACTACCTCCTTTCCGGTTTGCGGGGCTCAATTCAAAAGCGACCTACTCGATCCTACGAATAAATAGGGGATCACGCGCGTACTAGTACCTCCTTTCCGGTTTGCGGGCTTAATTCAAACCTCTCACCAACCAAGGTACTCCCTCCGTCCGGGTTTATTAGTCCGTGAGCAAAGAAGCAAGACCAAGGCATGGCAATAATTAATGGCATGCGAAGTTTAAGCATAATTAATTCCAGCGATTTAAGTGGCTACATCGTGCCCTCGGCTGCGACTCATTGCATGCTGCTTCGCGTCTTTGCTGCGGCGATTCGAGTGCTGCATGCAGCCGACCGTAATTAAGGCAGCTAAGCGATGCGAAAAAGATCGCTTTAATTGTTGCGGGCTTTTTAAATCCGTGGAATCATTATTGACAAGGAGGAGATGATTCGAGTGCACTCGTTTGACCGCCATGCGGCGTGCGACCCGAGCCGGGACGGGGCGGCACAGATCATAATTTCAGTTTACCTACTTTTCACGGTAAGGTGGCGCTAAGCCATTATGCATTGAATTCCGATGACCGTCGCGCTACCTTCCCCTATAAGTTCTGTTTCCGGCCTTCTCCGGTGCCACCGTGACCCTTCGCCATATCCTCATAAGCCCCACCGGCCCGGCGTCGCTTCGCCACGTCCGCCATGCCCCCGCCGTCGCGGTGGCGGCGCGAGGCGGTCACCGCCGGAACTAGTGTTCTGTTTTTCACGGAAGGCGACGGCGGAGGAGGCATTCTATCTGTCTTTAGATGGCAATGCGTGGGTCGAGGAGTTGTTGGGCGCTACCGCATGGCGGAGGAGCAGGAGTTGTTGGGCGCGACCGCTGGCGGAGGAGCAGCGTATCGCCGATTTGCGCCGCCCGGAGGACATGGAGCAGCAGCGCACCGATGCTCTGAGTCGCGGCGAGCACCGCAAGCTGGGCCGACTACGTGGAGGCGGCGCCCGACAAATAGCCACCGAGGCTGTCGGACGCGCCGCAGCGTTCAGCGACGCTGATTTTTACTACCAGCTCGTCAAGTGGGTTTCCGGCTTGGAAGCAAGCTTCGATGGACCACGCCGTCATGCAAAGGGCCAGCAGCGAAAGCAAGTCCGGCGCGGCGCAGGACACCGGTGCGGTGTTTAGCGTGTACCACAAATGGCGGCCGACATCGTCTAGTTAGCTAAGAGTAAGTTAGTACTTATGCGCTACTAGATTATTAGTGGGAGTTGATAGTTAACTTGGCTATGATGGTTGTCAGCGTGGAAGTTCAGTATTCTATATGTGGATCAGACACATTACTTTGCTCTGAATGTTGAACTTTCCGTTTGAGCGTATGGAATGGGTTGTTATTTTTAAATGGGTTGTATTTGTCCTCCACGGGTTTAGAGGCTGACTTGTTTGCCTAGCAAGTTGACACGTACACAATCGGGAGATGATTGTACATGGAGAGGATGACAACATGGACCGCTAAGGTCATGGCGAGACGCAAGTGCCTCCTTATTTCAAGCCAATGAAAAATGGCTCCTCCTAGTGGATTTCGACATCGGGTCCCATGCCATTGTCAGCGTAGTCAATAAATGAGAGAATTACTGTGGCGGTGACACGAGGACCCGCAGCTCGCCCGATTATTTTTGTTTTGGGTTAATTTGATAAATGCCTCAGAAATGCCACTTGTCGTGGATTTGTCACGGCAGATGTCCTCATGAAGGACTTAGTCGTGGAGCCATCGCTACTGGGTTAGCTTGAAGGGTTAAACCGGACAAGGGACACGTGAGTTTATACTAATTCGCCCCCGATGAAGGTAAAAGCCTCGTCTAGTTTGTGATGGGATTATTGGGGTTTCGATGACCAGGGAGCGAATATGCTTTGCTTGAGTCTCGAGTTGTTGTTGTCTGTCCCTGAACCGCCGTCGGGTCGTCCCTTTATATACACAGGGTGACGCTCGGCCGGTCTACAGAGTCCCCGAGCCAGCTCATACAAGTGTTCGGCTCACTCTCTTCCTTTCCCTAACTTATAATACAAGTTATACAAACATGGCGGTTCACCGCTTATGAGCCCTAATCCGCCTCTGGGCTCTCGGCCTCTAACCTTATCGATAGCGCCATCTTCTTTGTCTTCCTAAGCTTGGTATAGTTGGCGTGAACCGGCCCCTCTGGGCGGTTTACCCTCGATGATTATATCCTCAACATTAGGCCCAGATTGATTTGAAGCTGTTCATGTCAATCTTCAATACTTAGAAAAACTCCTTGAACATCTTCTTGATTCTCGTAAACCACCATATTGTCTTCTCCTTGTGAATTTTGGTAAACCGCCATGACTTCATCCTCTGAACACTGCGGTGAATCATCATAGCGTCATCTCTGTATAAAAATAATAAAGATTCCCTTCATTAAATTAATTCCCCAAGATCGAGGCGACACTCGCCTCCTTTGCCGCTTCAGGCCCTCGATTCTCGCGCTTTGCCGTTTATCCCCTTTTTTATAAATAAGACCGGGGCTCCTTCCATTTCCCACCCTTGCCTCTTCGCATCATCTTCCTCCTCGCGACCGAAGAACTCAAGCATCACCGCCGTCGTCGACCTCGAAGCTCTGCCTCATCTCGGGCCGCTGCATCAACTGAATGTTTCGGAGATCCGCAACTCTCCTCCGCTGCTCCACGAGAATCCGGTAGCTTTCTTCCTGCAACCCTAGATCTCCATTAGGGCTTCATGCTCTTCCCTGTTCATCGGCGTTCATCCGTAGTTATACAAGCGAGTGAAGTGAACCCATCTCCAATAGTCCAATAATTCTTATCTTTAGACCATTACGAGCCATTTCACGAACATTACAGTGGCAGCTCTTGCAGCCCTAGCTTCTTGAGGCGGAACCCGGTGAGGACTTACTCGAATCTGCCAAGATATCGATATCCTTATCTACTTTCTCTTAGCTTATTTACTGAATCTTACTTATGCCTGATTGTTTTTTACGCTAGATCCGTAGCTTTAGTCCATCACCTAATAGCATCTTGCTATTCCTAGAAAGAACTGCATCTGGACTTTATGCATTCCTCTTAGCATCATTATAGGGCTCGGAAAAACTTTCCTCACCGAACCACGGTAGATCCAAAATTATATCACTATCTTGTGAAACTTGTTTACGCAATACTTAGTAGATTTTCAGCTCTGGCCCTTTCACCTAAGGCGGTTTAACCTGTAATAGTTGACAATCCATCATATGCCATTAGCCCTCACTTAAACCGCCGTCTTGACTTGGATAACAATGTCCGCTCACCTCATCGTCGCTTTGATTAAATTTCCAATTTAACATTGATGAATGCACTGAACCGCCAATCGTAAACCGGCCTTTATCTTTCCATTCTGATTCTGCTCTTCAAGATGACCAAGCAATTTTACGCATGCAAGCGGGTTCCATCCGAATCGGAAACACAAATCAGCGGATTCGTTGTAGCGGGCGCTTTAGCTCCAAAAGTGTCCTTCATTGGCGAGTCCATGGCCTGAGTGCCCTCCACGAGCCTCAAGATGGAGAAGTGATTGTACTTGCCACTATCACGGGGTTTGGTCCTCCGGATCAAAAATTTCCGGATGTACTTGCCGACTTCAACTCCATCCCGGGATATTGGACCAAATTCAGTGTCCAACATACGCAACTTTGAAGTAATACATGAGGTTTATCGCAAGAAGAACCAACTGTTGACCTCTTTGGGATTTCTTCCACTTTAAACCGCCAGACCGAGTTCTCTAATGGCCCCAATCTGAGCTTGGTGGTGTATCAATTCAAAAAAGGAAAGAGGTTGATTTTCCTCATGCCAAACTCCACAGCCACCCTAAAGGCTGGAACCAAACTTGGTTTTATTGTGAACACTGCCCTATTTGGAGAAAACCCTTTGCCGGGCTACCGCGCTCACCGGCTTAGCAATGGCCACCCTTTACCTCCATGAATTACTACCAAAGAACGACAAGCTTATGCACCTCAACTCGCCAAACTCCGGGCTCTCCTCGCCAACGGTTTAACTGGTGTTGATCTTGTTTGCTGTTGGGTTTGATGGTGCATCCTTCCTTTAAGCCGCCGCCCCGGTTTGATGTATTCTTATACCGGCAAGACCAATGATCCTCAAAGGTTTAATGAAATAGAACTGACTGATGATGAAGTCACTGAAAGTGTTAAAAAGATACTTGACGAACCGATCGCCGTATGCACCCAAACCGGCCTGCGCCCTTTTTGCGTCTCCAACAAACCGCCAGCGGTAATGACTTTAACCTTGTACATTTTTAATCCGTCTCCGCTTTAACAGAAATATAATTATCCTTTTCTTTAATCCTGCAGACCAATAGCTCCTTCTGGAAAAGGAAAACTCAAGATAAACCGGCTAGGGCTCCTCGTGCCAAAAGCAAAGTCATCAAGAAAACTGCCAACAAGAAAACTGCCGAGTCTTCTGATCCGCCAGAAGATGTTGATGAATCAGCTGAAGAGGTAGAACTTGACTCCCTTGGTTCCTTTTTCATGCACCTTATTGACAATAACTATTCCCAGGATGATGCGGAGGCCAGCCATGTAGACCATGTTGAGGTAATAGCTCTTTCTTCTGATTCAGATCCGGTGCCAGTTAAAAGATTTCGCCGTGCAGTTCGAAAAGTGAAATACTCTCACCCTATTGCTTATCTGGATCCAAAACTTTCTTTGAAGACGCTGCAACCTGACGGGCGTTGCACAACCCGACATGATGGTCAGCAAATCACCTCTTCGGTATACCAGACACACCAACCCGGAAACGTCGTCCAGAGGTTGCTTGTTCTCCTGAAAAACTTTATCCTTTGAAGGGTTTCTTCCGATACCCTCTCAATCCGTCTGATTCGAATTATCAGGTGTCTTCCAATTCATCCGGCGGTTCATCAACCACTCAGTTGCCTCCCCTTAAAACCGTCGCTGGGTAAGTGTTCTTGCTCTTCGGTTTGTTTCTTCATGCATCGGTTTACCGTACTAATCTTTATTTTGACGTTGTAGTACCAAGGCCCGATTAAGCAAGAAAGCCAAGACCAGCGACCCCACTGACGATGTTGAACCGGAGAAGACCCCCGAAAATGCCGGTGAAAATCCTGATATTGTCATGGATGACTCTGCCCATAAGACCCAACCAGCGATCTTTGAACGCGGAAACTGATCCGGCTACATGTGGACACAACAAGTCCACGTGTCACGCTTACAAGTCCGATTGTTGATCCGCTGAGTTCAGCGCTAATCCGCCAAGCCCCTGCTGCCACTCCGTAAGCCCAGCCAAAGATAATGTCAATCAATGGGCCCAGCCAAAGATGATGATAGCGTTGTTATTCTTGCACTGCTTATACTGCCCGAGCAATCCGGTTGTTTTGTCGAAACATACGCCAGGGCGAATTTTTTGCTATGGGCAAGGGAAGGGGGCAGCTGACTTGTCAAACTATGCTAATCTTTACGCTCGGGATCTTCATTCCGGATTCTTGAACCGGATTTACACAAGCCAAGATTATGAAGTCGGTTTGGTAAACTGATGAAGGAAGCTATGAGGTAAACACATTCATCCTTATTCTGTACCTTTCTTTGTATTGCTTAGCCCCCAAGAGCGGTTTGCCTTTGCGAGACAAACCGGGACTTTCATTTCCAAGCTGTACTTTGTTGCTTTTTGTTGCGTATTTTCTGATCAAATACATTAGCCCCAAGTGCCAAGATTAAAACTTGTATTAATCCTTGGGACTTCAAATAATCAACGATGAGAAGCAATTTGCATTAGCCCCAAGTGCCAAGTATATAACTGGTTGTATGCTTGGGACTTTTGTTGATAAAATATGTATATGCTCCTCACGATTGTGGTAGGCTGATATAAATCACCAAGGCACTCAAATTGCTGATCTTCAAGAGATAAAAACCCAACAAGCGAGAGACTTCCAAGGCCAAGGATGAGCTAAAAGCCGCTTTAACGCCATGGAACAACAAAGAAGGGTTCAAGACTAAGTGTGCCAATTGGGATCTTGAAAAGACTGCATTCTTTGAAAGCGGTGAAGGCCGAGTCAGCTCTTAAACGGTGGCGGAAGAGCTTCTTGGGTTGAAGCGTAAGTAAATGCCATGACCTCTGCGGTATTTGGTAAGTACTCTTGCCAAGGCTTCTTGAATGACTATCCTTATAATTTGCGGTTTAACATGAAATTCTGAAACCGTTGTAGGTAGCCGCATTGCTCATCACGGGCTCGATATGCGGATGAAGCTGAAAGCAGCATATACTCGATTGAACAACTGTATACCGGTGCCCAGCAGGTTATCGCACCGCGTCATACAACAATCCGGCCCCAACACGATCAAGGACACGCTAGCAAAGTCATCCATGGCGCCAAAGACAGATAGAAGAGCGAAGCGATCGCTGCCGGGCTGGCACTTTGTTGGCACTTACCCGGCGAAAGCATGGATAGCCGACACTGGATCCGGTGGACATCGCCAAGGGCTTTCCTAGTGCACAGAAAGCGGAGCAAATTTTGATGATGAAGCCCTTAAAAATGTGACAAGAGAGATGTGTCCTCTGGCGAGTCAAGCGGCACAAGAAGCTAACTTACTGTTCACGGTCTTTCTATGATGCCAACAACAAGCGGATTAGCAGCTGTCATGCGAAAGTGCAAAATCTTATTCCGCCAATTAAGTAAGCACTTACGCATACAGCGTTGATCCATCCGAACTAATAAGTGAAGAGGCTATCTTCGGGCTTTAACCAGATTAGGCGGACCACCGTGGACTTCCAACGCTAGATGGGGAGGAGGATCTTTGAACCGACACGGATGATCCATCAACTTCCGTCAACATGGTGATGAGACTTGATCCGGCAATCTGGTTGATGCTTCACAAACTTTGCTACGTGGGAAGAAACAACACCATATTTTGGGCCTTAAAGCGCCTTGTAATAGGTTAGTGAAAATACTTTGATCTGCTGCCATCGTGCCTTTGGGATATACTTTGTTTGATCCGCCATGACATTTTGAGCTGGCTTTATATATCTTCATAATACTATGCAATCCACGTATGCGAGAAAAAAAGATCTGCCAGGCGGTTTACTTTGACAGATCTAATGCCCCATGCAAAGCGGACTAATAACCAAAAGCTTTAAAAACATGAAATAAACCATACATGTGATTTAAAATCACTTAGTTGATTTACCAATTTATATTTGTAGTGAGGTGAACACCCAACTTCCACCATCGATCTGGTATGTATGAAGGAATACGGGTTGTAATGAACACGGATGATCGTCTTGATAATATGTAATCAAAACTAGCCCGGGTTGTAACACACCGGTTTGACAAAGAATAAGGTCTGACAACTTATAGTTGACAACCAAGCCGGGTTAACAAACACCGGATTACCATGAATATGATCTAACAACTTGTAGTTGAAAATCAAGCCGGGTCAATAGACACCGGGTTAATTTGATGACCGGTAGTCATGCTGGGTCAATAGACACCGGTTCAATATAGAATTTATCTAAAGAGAAAAAACTTGACAAAGGCAAATAAAACCGTGTAGTCGAGGCTTTTCAATGGCTGCGAGCCCAAATTCGGGGTTTTCATGGGCTGCCGGGCATTGAGTTAAACCGTTTGACAAAGCCTTTTAAGATGGGCCTCAATGACCATTCATCGTTTTAACTTTGACAAGTTCAGGGTCTCAATGAGAGTAAGCATCAAGCGTTCGACGGGTCATGCCGGGATTACCGGATCGGGTGGCTTACTTGATGAAGGTAGGTTAACCCGAGGGTTTTAGGTGAATACACCGGGCTTCCAAGCCGTGGGTCGATACCAGTTACAAGGGTCCTTTCAAACTCTTTGGTATTTTACACAAAGATCCCCCAAGTAACTTTGTGAGCTGTGCCCAATGGGTGCCTATGTTTGAGTCGTGCTTTAAGCAATAGGACTCTCTTTGGCCCCTTGGGTGTGAAGCTCCCAAGCTATGTGGTGGCATGATAGCCGGTTTAACGGGTAGTACTTGGCTTTGTCATTTGAAGCCCCCATGTAACAGAGATTTGAAGAAAAGCAGAGAGACCACTTATAGCAAGGATGCGGTTTATTATATTAATCATAATATATACATTGTTGGAATATGTACATAAGAAAAGCTGTGGCTTCAAGCGTAGTAAGGCCGTAGGAGAGCTATGTTCCATGGCCACGGGTCTCCTCCTTAGAACTGCGTGAGTCTTCTCGAGCGTCAATGAGGTAGTATGAGTCGTTATGTAGATTTTCTGACCACAAAGGGTCCTTGTCGATTGTCAAAACGGGCGGATCTCGGTAGGGATCCCGAACTGTCGTCTAGGCGGATGGTAACGAGGAGACAAGGGACACGATATATTTACCCAGGTTGAGGCCCTCTCGATGGAGGTAAACCCTACTCTGCTTGATTAATATTGATGATATGGGTAGTACAAGAGTAGATCTACCACGAGATCGGAGAGGCTAAACCCTAGAAGCTAGCCTATGGTATGATTGTTGTTAGTCCTCACGGACTAAAACCCTCCGGTTTATATAGACACGGAGAGGGCTAGTGAGGAGTCTGGATTAGGGGTGTCCGGATAGCGGACTATCATCATCAGCGAACTATCATTGGCGGACTATCGCCGTCGACGGACTCCAAGACTATGAAGATACAAGATTGAAGACTTAGCCCGTGTCCGGATGGGACTTTCCTTGGCGTGGAAGGCAAGCTTGGCGTCGGATATGTAGATCTCCTACCATTGTAACCGACTCTATGTAACCTAGCCCTCTCGGTGTCTATATAAACCGGATGGCTTTAGTCAAGTAGGACACATCAACAACAACCCTTACAATCATACCATAGGCTAGCTTCTGGGTTTAGCCTCCTTGATCTTGTGGTAAATCCTCTTGTAAACATCCACAATATCAATATCAATCGAGCAGGGCGTGAGGGTTTACCTCCATCAGAGGGCCCGAACCTGGGTAAAACATCGTGTCCCCTTGTCTCCTGTTACCATCCGCCTAGACGCTGATTGGGACCCCCTACCCGAGATCCCGGTTTTGACACCGACATTGGTGCTTTCATTGAGAGTTCCTCGTATGCCGTCACCGATGGAAGCTTGATGGCCTCTTCAATCAACAACGGCAGCGGTCGAGGGTGAGACTTTTCTCCCGGGACAGATCTTAAATGTGGCGGCTTGCCGCTTGCTGGGCAACTCACTTGGCCATCTGGAGCGGATCAGCTTCGCCCCTGGCGTCAGTCAGGTTTGGAAACCCTAAACTTCACGGCCGATATCCATGGGGACTTGATCTTTGCGGATCTGAGCCACGGTGGCGTGCAGCGGCTGTCATGATGGGCATGACCTAACTGCCGCCGCGGACAGCACTTGGAGGCGCTGCGAATCCGCTCCGACCCATAGTCCGGGCCGATCGCTCGGATCGAGGGCGGATGGCTGGACACCGCCCGTTCACATGAGCATAGGAATCTATACTCGAGCCTTGACTTGGCCCTGGCCGAATAGGTGAGAATCACTCTTGAGATCTGATCTATTGGGGCCTACAACCCCAAAGCCGACTAGCATCCCTTTCCGTGGTGAACTGGCGTCCCATACCTTCATTTTGTCTCATGTGTGTTGAACATTGTCTTCCTCGGTTCGGCTTCCTGATGTAGGTAGGGCTGGGCGAAAAGGTCCCCTCTTGTCTATTAGTAGCGAGCCTTGATTCCACGGGGGTCTTACGGTCTCATAGAGGAGAATTACCTAACTAAAGAAGAATAGTGCTCTTTATAAATAAGAGTAGGCGTGGAGAGCTTTTTTGGGAAACTTGCAAGTCAAGTTTGGGGGGCGAGCATCGACCCAACCTTATGAGTATTCGGACTATAACAGTTCCGATGAGCAGTCACTCACTTTTGGCAGTTATCGATTCAAAAGATGATCCGAGTGGGTCAATCCGTTTATTAGAAGTTGACAATAGAGTGGTTGTACGCGGGAGCTACAACTTCTCGGCGATGGGCGAACACTTACCTTGTCCGCATAAAGCTCATGACTCCGGTGCGGACTCCTGCGGACTCGAACCTCCTGCGCCCTTCGGTCGAATCCGATTGGCGCCGATCATGGAATTCACCGCTGCGGACATCTTTCAGCACTCACCCTTGGCGACATCATAAATTCACTAAAGCATCTCTCGCTATCCAGGAGAGCCTGGCGAACTTCGACCGGGATGGTTGGGGCCAGACAGACGAAGAAATTCAGAGCCCACCCACCACCCCGCCGTAGCCACCATCGGCGATTTAACCGGCGTACTCGACTACGACTCCGAAGACATCGGCGGTATGGGCGGCGATGCGGAGACTACCAAGAACCGGTGCCTACGGGACCTTTGGAAGACCCACTGAAATTGTTGGGTTTTAAACAGTCCGGCAGACTCAGCGCCCGGACACAAGAAACTCGATCGCATAGCGAGGGCGATAGACGAACCCCACCAGCGAGCACCGAAGTCAAAGACTTTCCCACAAGAAGTCAAAACCGTAAACTTCGCTTCACGTGATGATGCGGAAAGCCAACCGGCACTCGCTAAGACAAGTGTCGCCACGATCCACCCAGCGGACCGAGGTTGGACATCAAAATCAATCACTTTCAACCATCTGGATTAGTCGGAAGTATCCGAGCAGCAGGATAGACTGCCCGATATTGGATCCCATAATAGAAGGACTGCGAGTTAACGCGAGTTTTGATGGATGGCGGCGGTGACTTGAACCTGCTATTTCCGGACACAATTCGCAAGTTGGGATAGATCCTACTACAATTGGCATAGCCGCACTTCCTTCAAAGGTGGCGCCCGAGCCCTTCACGCCAGGTGCACAGTTTCATTATTACTAGAAGTTGTGTCGGGGTCACGACAACTTCCGATGAAAAACTAACCTTTCATGTCGCCCCATTTAAAGTAGCTATCAAGCATCAGGGGCCAGGAAGCTTCGTCCGCTTCAATGCAATACCACATTCTGCGTCTCTTACGCTTAAAATGCCGGTCCACGTGGCATCATTTCATTAAAAGGTCGCTTGAGACCCGGACACAGTTGGGCGAGTCGGAATAAATAAACTAGGGGCTACCTAGCCGCACATCCCTTCACAAGGGTTTGCACATATAAGCCATAATGAGCTAGCATAGGCTCAGCTTTCTTAATCTATATTTCAATTTTTATGCACTTTCTGCTTACGATTTCTTTTCCAACCAAGTTCTTCTCTTTTTGGATGAACAACATGCACCCGTCCAGGATGCGGCTGCGGAACCACGGTAGCAGGCGTGCGGTAGGGACCGCGCAAGGACTCTTTTCGGACTAAGACCCTCGTAAACCTTTCTTCTGTCTCTTGTTGCTATAATCCCTGGTTTATCATTATAACCAGAGTGGAGAGCTGGCGTTTGGCATCGGCGGCCGGAAGAACCTGCCGATACACTGGACACAAGGGGCTTAGGGCTTTGTTTTGCCGCTATTATAAAGACCGAACACCTCGGAGTGTTGGCGTCTCGAGTTAGGCCTTATATGCCATCAGCTCGAATCATGTCTTTGGTCAAATGTTGGGTTTGCCCGGCTCCTGTGTTTTGCTGCCTTACGTTCCGTATCGCCGGCTTAGCGGCTCGAGGAGAACTCTGCGATTGTGCCCCGGTTAATTTGGCGAGCACCTCGATGAAAGCTGAAAACTTATTGTCATGATGCAGCGAGAGACTGGTCAACCACTCGATCGACTATAGAATGTTTAGGATTCCTCCGCTTTGTGAAGGGCCGTTTCGGCCAGGCACATCTGGCGCCCCAAATTCGGAGGCGCGGTGCCCCGAGGGCTATGTCGTAGCCCCACCCTCGAACTCCATGGCTAAGTGAAAGTGATAAAGCATTATAGTCCGGTTGCCTCGTTTGCTACGCTACCACCTCCTTTACAGGACCGAGGCGTCGGATTAAGTGTAACGCGCTATTTTTGCGAACACCCCGCACCTTGTGCGTGGGAATTGGCCGACATCGCCATCTTTCAAGGTTATACACTGCGTATACATGAGCGGCCGCATCGGAGATATTCTATTACTTGAATGCACAAGTATAAAGGCGCTTACATCATAAATATTGTTTTACATTATAAAAGCGTTCATTCAAAGCGTAACATTTTTTAGCACTGAAGAGCTCTATTACTACGAGCACCACGCAGCGCTTCGCCAAAATAGTGCTCGGCGGGTAAACGGTTATCATCCGAACCGAAGGGCGCCGCAGTGGTGGCATCCATCTCTGTCAATGTGTTCTTCACACAGGCGAGCGCCATCCGCGCACTCTCTATGCAGGCCGACCGCTTCATCGCCTTGATATGCGTGCACCGCCCCAAGAAATTGCTGCAATAAGCCAAAGTAACTCTTGGTGGGGCCTATCCGGCGGGATATGGGTCACTATATCCGTCATAGCAAGCCCGGACAACCTATTTAGCTCAGCCCATTCGCGTAAGCGATTCGGGGTCAGCGGAAGTGAACGCTCCGGACTATGGAATTGAGACCAAAACAGCTCTTCCGTCTTTGTGATCCTTCCTGGCTTCGAATGCACTGCTTGGCATCCATACTGCTTCGCCGCTAAGTCCATATAAGGGTCCTCCGGGACCCACAATTAGCCAGGTGAGCATATTTTGGATCCGTAAACCTTCGGAGAAAGCGAAAAGGCTTGCCACCACAATATCCTCGGCCTGGCGAGTTTTTCCTTCATAGCCCGCATTGCGGAAGGCGGGCATCCTCGGCTCGGGCGTTGGCCTTCCGCAGGTCTTCTTGCCCGCTTAAGCGCTCCTTCCCAAGAGCCTCATTATGTTCGGGTAGCATCTTTTAACTTCCGCGGCCATTTCGGCTATCTCTTCCCTACCCGGCAAGTGGCGTGCCCTTTTGGCGCTAACTCCTCGGCTGCCCTTAAGGCCGCTGCAGACACTCCTTCTGGCCTGCTCCTTGGCTCGAGCAAGTTCGCCCAAGGCTCTCCACAGCAGCCGGCACTATCTCGTGATTTCACGCACATATTGTAAGGAGCTGGCTTTTGCTCCTCCTTTACCAAGTGAACACGCTGATAACACTTACCTTTGCGACTCATCAAGTCGCTGGTGACCAGCGTGATGTCCGTGATCCGCAACATCGAGTTGCCGCTTAGTTCAGCAACTCCACTCGGCCCCATTGGCGCCCGGACGAATTCGCCACCTGCATTGGCACGACGGGGAATTTAAACCTGCGATTTTGATCCTCGCACGCTGTCGATTTCGACAACCTACCGAGTCTCTAGGGCTACTATCTATACGAGCGCATTCTATGTGCAAACTGTTAAAGGTGTGTCATTTTACGTACCTCAAACCTCATGTTAAACTCCCGACGGCGGCGTGCAATTCGCCTTGGCCGGATCAGAAATCCCTTTCAATCACCATGCTCATCAATGCATGCTGATCTTCCGAGATAGACGCCTTCTCAAGAAGATCCTTCACCGCATCACCAGTTGGCTTATTAACTATCCGGCTTTGCCAAACCCGGGGCTCCCTCCGTGATTTGACACTTCAGCTCGTCCGCCTTTATCCCAGAAGCGTGCCTCGACGGAGAGGCATCTCGCTCTCTATCATCTCCGGACGAAGGTCCCTCAAGACGAGCTCATCCTGCGAAGGCGGAGATCCGAACTACAAGGTAAAAACTTTGAGTTATCCTCGAAGCACAAATAGGAATGTCCCTTATAAAACTCCTTTTCTTTCTACTTCACGGCTCGTTGGAGGGCTGATTCATTAAGGGAGATTGTGCGGCCAAAGGCCTCCCCGGACGCAGAGACCCTCTGGCGAAGATTTCTTCCCCCGTTTAGGGGCTTTGCCCCGGGTCCTCGGAGGCGATCCTCTTCTCCCCTTGGGGAGGGATTCTCGATCCCCTCTTTCAAGAGCCTCCTTAAGCAGGCAGTAGCTTCCTGTTTTCCCCTTCGTCTTCCTCTGAAGGCGCAACCTCAAGCATCCGGACCACCACGGGATCCGGTAGCGGTCTCGGGGAGGGGGCTGGACACCGTATCAATTTTGCTTCCGCCATCCACTCATGTAGAAGGAATTGGTCATAAAGGCGAATCCATCGAAAAGGCAAACAAAGCGGTATGTCCAGACTCGGAACTACTTACTTGAGTATCCGGGCGATTGCAGCTTAGTCAGGCATCCTCGGTCAATTCCGGACGCGCCTCTTGCGTCCAGAAGAATAATTTGTACATCTCTGTGGCGTCAAGCCCATGAAGTGTTGAAGAATCCGTGGACCTCTCGGTTGAACTCCCATAGCCGGAGAGAGGCGGCGTTTTGAGCAGGAGGCGCCTAATCAGCATAACTCGCATCACCACTCACCATGCTCGATCTCCCTCGTTTGGAGATCTCTAATTGACCCTACAGATGGGGCACGTCCTTTGACGGCCCCAGCTTGAGCCCTGGTTGACCCACGACATCAACCGGTCGTGGAGGTCCCAGCAAGGAATAAGGGCGGCGGCTTTGTATGCTGCGGCCCCTCGGAACGCAATATAGAACCACTCTTGCTGCCATGGCGAGCTCCTCTCTGGAAGAGCCAGCGGGCCCACAGGGCATCGGCCCTCTTATTTATGGCCGCTCACGCCACACTGGCAGACGCCCCGATCATCCTCGGCGCCACATTAAAGGTCTTCAACCCACAGGCGAAGTGAGGGGTGACGCGGAGGAGGAGGCTTCGCAGACGACAATAAATGCGGAAATATGGAGGATGGACTCGGGAGCCAAATCGTGGAATTCCAACCCATAATAAAACATGAGCCCTCTCACAAAAGGATCCATCGGGAAGCCTAAACCTCGGACGGAGGTGGGATACAAAAACAACATACTTTCGCCGGGCTCGGGGTGGGGATGGCCTGCCCTTGAGCGGAGCAGCACCTCTGTAAATCTCGTAAGACAAGTACTTTTTGTTAAAATTAATGTTACATTATGTTATCGGAGGAAGTGCATATGTTTGTCTCTAATGCACATGACTACATACACGACATCATGATGTAATGTTAAGTCATTTCCTTTTACAGTGTCCTTTGGTGTCATGGCGGTGATGGCATTTTATTTTAGTAGGCGCACAAAATTTGCTTAAGAAGAGGAAAAGGTCGGGGAATGGCTCGGTTTTTGAAAAAACTATATGCCTTCTGACATCAACGTTGCTTTATTTATTCCTTCAAACAGGTGGTTAGAAACAGTCTTGCTACCTTTTCCCATTAAGAAATTGGAATGCTTATATTTGTGGTCTATGCTTCAACTAGTGCCACTTTTATAGTAATCACACTTTCAATATCTATGCAAACAGGATGCTTGATTTTAGTGGAGCGCACAAAAAAGTCAACGGTTCAATATTAGGGCATGTTTTTCCAAACCTTTATATCAATTGGTGGCACTATGAGCTGTTCATTACGAAGGTACATGGTTTGCTACTATCTTGCTACTCTTTTGTCTTGTCATTAGATAGTAAAACTAGTGGTTTTGCATGTGAATTTATTGGCAGGGTGGACCTACATTGGAGGTGCGGACAGGATTCAATGATTGGATGCTCAATTTGGTTGTATCGATTTCACCTCTTCCATCACTTCTTGAACATGGTGTAGTATGTTTTACTAGCTGCTTTATTTGTGTGAAATAGAGATATACGCCCGTTGCTATTTTGGTTGAACTGCACAACAGAATAGTATAGTCCTTGCATCAGATGCCATTTGAAAATAGACACAAAATTGGATAGCCACTTCATGGTTGCAGAAAAGTAGTCTTGTACTATTTCTAACACTAGGTGCTTCATTGCTTTGGTCTGATTATACAATGGGCATCATTTTGCCTAAGTTAAAGTTTGTATTCAAAATAGTCTCATGCGGTGTGATCGAAGAAAGACCAAATCATATTACGATTGGATGTTCCTCCATCATGTGTGGTTCATTCTCATGGTTCAGCTGTTGGTGAAATCACTTACGTTTGCAAGAGGTGTAGACTTCACAAACAAATTTGTCTTTCGGTCTGTCTTGAATGTTGGCCGAAGAAGCATCCATGTTAGTAGGAAGAACAATTGTTTTTCTAGATCTTTGCTTTTGGAGCTACATATTTGTATATGATATGTGAATCATTGAGATGCATTAACACGTTGATCTTATGTATGGGAATCGTACTAGTTAGTTTTAGTTGCGGCGCAAGATCCAAAGTGGCTGATCTTTGCTTTTGGGCTACATATTTGTATATGATCTATGAATCATTGAGATGCATTATGATTACTTATTTCTGTTTGCTCGGTGTTTACAAATTCTTTGGTCAATCACTAGCCAGCCTACAAATCGCTCTGGCAGTTTTATTTCTGACGCAAGATCTGAAGTGGCAGTTTTGAATAAAAATGCATACCTCTGAAAAGCGACAAGCTACACTATCGATCCTACGGATAAAAATGCCTACCTCTGAAAAGCCGACAAGCTACCTACTCGATCCTACGGATAAATAGCGGATCACGCGCGTACTACCTCCTTTCCGGTTTGCAGGGCTCAATTCAAGAAGCGACCTACTCGATCCTACGCGAATAAATAGGGGATCACGCACGTACTAGTACCTCCTTTACGGTTTGCAGGGCTTAATTCAAACCTCTCACCAACCAAGGTACTCCTCGTCCGGGTTTATTAGTCCGTGAGCAAAGAAGCAAGACCAAGGCATGGCAATAATTAATGGCATGCGAAGTTTAAGCAATTAATTCCAGCGATTTAAGTGGCTACATCGTGCCCTCGGCTGCGACTCATTGCATGCTGCTAGCGTCTTGCTGCGGCGATTAAGAGTGCTGCATGCAGCCGGCGTATGGGGCAGCTAAGCGATGCGAAAAATCCGCTTTAATTGTTGCGGGCTTTTAAATCCGTGGAATCATTATTGACAAGGAGGAGATGATTAAAGTGCACTCGTTTGACCGCCATGCGGCGTGCGACCCGGCGGAGCGGGGCGGCGATCATAATTTCAGTTTACCTACTTTTTCACGGTGGCGGCGCTAAGCCATTATGCATTGAATTCCGATGACCGTCGGCGCTACCTTCCCTATAAGTTCTGTTTCAAGAGATACTTGACATTAGAAAAGCTCTAGCAAAGCGAACTACGATCTTGTGCTATGCTTAGGATTGGGTCTTGTCCATCACGTCATTCTCTAATGGCGTGATCCGTTATCAATGACATCGATGTCCATATCGGAAACCATGACTTCACGCCACCAACAGCTAGTCAACTAGAGGCTCACTAGGGACGTATTGTGGTCTATGTATTCACACGTGTATCCGATTTCCGGATGATCAGTTATAGCATGAATAAAGACAATTATCATGAACAAGAATATAATAATAATGCTTTTATTATTGCCTCTAGGGCATATTTCCAACAGTCTCCCACTTGCACTAGGTCAATAATCTAGTTTACATTGTGATGAATCGAACACCCATAGAGTTCGGTGTTGATCATGTTTTGCCAGGAAGAGGTTTAGTCAGCGGATCTGCGACATTCGGATCCGTATGCCTTACAAATTTCTATGTCTCCATCCTGAACATTTTCACGGATGGAGTTGAGCGCGCTTGATGTGCCTGGTCTTCTTGTGAAACCTGGGCTCCTTGGCAAGTGCAATAGCTCCGGTGTTGTGGAGAAGAGTTTGATCGGAGCGCATTGGGTATGACTCCTAGGTGGGTGATGAACTCCTTCACCCAAATTGCTTCATCGCTGCCTCCGAGGCTGCCATGACTCCGCTTCACATGTAGATCCCCCACGGCCTTCTTGCGCTGCACCGGCTTACTGCTCCACCATTCAACATATACATGTATCCGGTTTGTGACTTAGAGTCATCGGATCGTGTCGAAGCTAAGCGTCGGCGTAACCCGTTCTGACGAGTTCTTCGTCACCTCCATAACGAAACATGTCCTTTGTCCTTTTCGGGTAATTCAGGATATTCTTGACCGCTGTCCGGTGTTCCTTGCGGGATTACTTTGGTACCTTCCACAAACTTACGGCAAGGTTTACATCAGTGGTAACAGCATGGCATACATAATAGATCCTATGGCTGAGGCATGGGGATGACACTCATCTCTTCTATATCTTTTGCCGTGGTGGGCATTGAGCTGAGCTCAATCTCACACCTTCAATCAGGCAAGAACCCCTTCTTGGACTGATCCATTTGAACTTCTTCAAAATCTTGTCAAGGTATGTGCTTTGTGAAAGACCTATAGGCGTCTCGATCTATCTCTATAGATCTTGATGCCTAATATATAAGCAACTTCTCCAAGGTCCTTCATTGAAAAACACTTATTCAAGTAGGCCTTAATGCTGTCCAAGAATTCTATATCATTTCCCATCAAAAGTATGTCATCTACATATAATATGAGAAATGCAGCAGGCTCCCTCACTTTCTTGTAGCAGGGCTTCTCCATAAGTCGCATAAACTAAGCCTTGATCATCTCATCAGCGAATGTTCCAACTCGAGATGCTTGCCAGCCCATAAATGGATCTTGGAGCTTGCATACTTTTTAGCGTTCTTAGGATCGACAAAACCTTCCGGCTGCATCATATCAGCTCTTCCTTAAGATAACCGTTAAGGAATGCTTTTTTGGCGTCCATCTACCATATCTCATAATCATAGTATCGGCAATTGCTAACATGATTACGGCGGACTTAAGCCGCTACGGGAAGAATGTCTCGTAGTCAATCCCTTGAACTTGCGATAACCCTTAGCGACAAGTCGAGCTTTATAGATGGTGACATTACCATCGCGTCCGTCTTCTTCTTAAAGATCCATTTGTTTTCTATATTTCGCCGATCATCAACCGTCGGTCAAAGTCCACACTTTGTTTTCATACATGGATTCTATCTCGGACTTCATGGCTTCTAGCCATTTGTTGGAATCTGGGCCCCCCGCTTCTTCATAGTTCGAAGGTTCACCGTTGTGGCCTTAAGCCCGAGCTTGATTGCCTTCGGGTTTCGAGTTTTGTCGTGTGTTTTGTTTTGTTTTTTTTTGCATTGCATCATGTCATCATGCCTTCATGCCATTTAATTTTAAAACTCATCTAAATAAATTGTATGGATTTTTTGATCCATTTAAATCGAGGAAGGTTGACTTCTCTTTATACATATCCTCCCAATATTAGGGAGCTATATATAATATTCCATTAATTGGAATTCACCATAACACACTTGCAAATTCAATGCCCTTTCTACTTCAAGTTTGGTCCCCAAACTTTGCCAACATTCTTTTCCCATTTATTGTGGCTCCTCTAAAATTCTCAACATTTTGGGCCTTCCAAACTTCCACTTCCTATTCAAACCATTTGAATTATATTCAAATGAATTTGATTATTTCCTTCTATCATGGCCTTTCTATTTTCTTGGAGCGAGCATATTTTTGCAAGTCCGGAAAATTACCCTCTTACCCTAATTCTTGTCCCTCATTTATTTTTTTTCTCCCTTTCTTTCTTTGCGTTTCTGTTTTTTAGAGTTTTAAGAGAGAGAGAGAGAACCAGCCGGCCCCTGGCCATTCTCTCTCGGCCGGCCTCTATGGCCCAAGGCCTCCCAAGGCCCAGCCGCCCTGCTCTCTAACCCTAGGCCTATCGACCCGATCCCTCGATCCCCTCCTCCTTCCCAGCGCCGCCACCCCTCGTCTCCTTCCCGATCCTCGTCCTCCCCATCTCTCCCGAACCCCTGCCCTCGCTCCCTCGCTTCTCTCATCCCCTCATCTCTCCCGTCGCCCAAGCGCCCGAGGGAAGGCTCTCGAGCACTCACCCGATCCCGCCGCTCCTCCGCGCGACCAGGCGGACCCCAGTGGCCTCCTCGTCGCGACAGGCTCCCAGGCGCCACGCCTCAACCCTCCTCGCCGCCCTTGGTGCGCGCCACCAACCTGCCCGATGCCATGGCCGCCGCCCGTTTCGCCTCGGCCGGGTCCCCGCCCTCGGCCTCCCCTCGGCACCCGAGGCCTGCGAGCCTCCGCTGCCCGGAGTCGCCGAGCCCTGCCATGGCCGCGCCTCCTGCACCACCTCGGGAGGTCTGCCCGGGCCATGGCCGCCGCCCATGGAGTCCCCGGGGGACGGATGGGCCCTGCCCCCCC